>APFE030963267.1:0-63901 GCA_000404065.3 Pinus taeda | reverse complement strand
ATTTAAATAAATAAATGAAATTGGTCGACCTCTTATCAAAGAAAAAAGTGATAGCCGACCTTCATCTTAATTTTCCCTCATCTTTACTATTTATCTCTCAAATCAGCTCTTCTTCTATCAAGCATTCATTTGGTCCTGATGATGGATCTCGATTGGGATTTGAAACGTTGGCAAAAAATGGTTCTTACTGTGGATTCTCCGGTAACTAAGTCAGAAGATATGGAAAGTGTTGAATGAAGGGCTTAAGATTGTAGAGGGATTTGAGATACTATAGTTTATGTCTTGGAGTTGAGGGGACATAGACATTGGATAAAAATATAACTTTCGATGAGCCTATGGGTTTGAATTTTACTGTTAGATTTCTATGGGTAGCTAATATATCCAAAATGACCACCTCTCAGGGGCTCTAGAATATAGATAGTCCTCTTGCTTGAATACTTGCATCTATTACTATTGGTTGACAACTTGCCTAGCGTTTAAAGGATATTGAGGTGATTTTATTGCTAGAGCACTTGGTTTCCTAAATCATCATGGTCACCTATTATTATTTGTTATATATGTGCTTAAGAGGAATTTGATTTACCTTGTAATTGAGGCCTCTTATGTTCAACAATATGACCTTCATTGGGGTTTTGATAGGTTGGAGGAGAGTGTCTCTGTTATGATTGCGATATCCCAGAATTAACTAGGATTTCCATTAATTCTTGGATTTATTTATTGCTTCTTCTACCTCTCTCTTCATCTTCTTTTTGAGTTTTTGGGGCATCATTGAAAGGACGAATATGAACACCTAAATTACTGTTAGTAGAGTTTATAATTGATGGTTCTACTTGTGGTTAAGATTTAGATTTGAGGAGGAATTTTTGCAATATTGGAACTTGGTGCTCTGGGATCGAGTGAGAATCCTTTCTTGTCCAAGCCATCGCCATTATTGGGAGGTCCAAAGCATGGATATCCATGTCTTCCATAACTTCCTATTTCAAGTTGACTATTTATTCTTCCAAGTCTACCTCTATGATTATGGGATCAGTTGTTCCCTTTTTGGAGCATATATGCTTCTGAGTTGGGGTTTGGTTGGGTGTTTGACTTGGGGTTATTATAGGCTTGTGATTGGTCAAGTGTGAAGCATTCACGTGCTATGAATTGTTAGATAGATTTTGATATTCTAGTGAGGTTAGGGTTTAGCTATTGTGATTTTTGAAACCCTTATTGGAAGTTAGAGGGGATGAGAGCATTGGTTATGGTGGCGTGTGGGAGGTTTCTTAAAGCCCTCTAGATCTTTGGCTAGTTGGAAAGTTGCAATTTGGACCATGACATTTACGGAGTAGTCTCTGAAAATATGTTTGTATTCATGACATTTTCTATAACAAAAATAAATGTGTTCATAGTCCCAAGGCTACTTCCAAATTTTATCATAGCGGGAAATATCAATGGAAGCTAGAAGAGGTTTGGAAATGTTCATATACACATAAGTTCTCACATAGGAGGTGAATATAAACTATGTAGTGGCTTTTAAGACTTTGAAAATGTGGCATAGGGCATTACCTATTCCTTCTATGCTTTCTTCCTCCCAAAATTCTCCTAGAAGGGAGAAGAGAAAGATCCAAACTAGAGCTATTGCAAAATCTTATCTTTTCGAGCTAAAACTCTCAATCCAGGAGTGCAAATAGAGGTTTGTTGAATTGAATAAATATGGCCCATTTTCAAATACCTTGGTTCTATCTTCCACAAATATGATTGTGAATAACCCATTTCCCCCAAATCGTAGGTTTGTTTTCCCCTTTCGTTTCCATTTTTCCTAGATCCACCATATAAGGGTTATATCAATAGGCCAAATCCCCATGAAATTTTCAATTAGGGCAGGATGTTGTCTTTCCTCGATTCATGTGGACTTGAATTCATACTTGGGATTCATAGTTTCTTTTAGAAAACAATACCTAAGGTTTTTGCATTGAGAGCAAGTATCTGATCCTTGGATCCTGTCATGGGATTGATCCCTACTTGTTGTCTTTGCTTTGTCAGATTGATGCGATTATCGAGATGTGTTTGTATTCAATTTGTAATTTATATGTTGAGAGCGAGGGGAGGTGAAGCCAATGTTACAATAAGAGGGAGTATCACTCCCTTCTATGGTGCCTGTCATGTTTTGATTGCACTAAAAACCCTACATTGCAAGAAGAACCTTAGAGCCCTAGATGTTGAGTTATTACATTCTATTGTTATATTATTATGTAGGTGAGAAACTTTAATTATACCTTAAGTTGTTATAAAAGTATGTTACTTAATGTGGACATTGAAATATTTTATTTATCGTTGATACTAATTTTTTTGTTATTATTGTTGAAAAATAGAGTGCAATAGATACAAGCACTATTTCTAAACTATGGTAATTACTTGTGAATATATATTATGGTTACTTTATCTTCACCAATCAATCACATTTAAAAATTCAACCAATAACTATGAAACGAAAGTGGATATCACAATGTTGAAAGCTTAGGATGTGTGAGATCACATGCGTAAGAGAGACATTTAAAAATTGAACCAATAACTATGAAACGAAAGTAGATATCACAATGTTGAAAAATTAGGATGTGTGAGATCACATGCTTAAGAGAGAGACATATGTGAGTGATAAGTGAATGTATAAGATGAAAAGTTCAAGTGTATTTTATACTTAAGATACCCAAGAGACATGTCTCTTTGTAAATTAAATCACATTTTTTTGTAAACTAAATACTAGTAAGTTTTCACATTTACATTTTTACTCATATTTGTGAAAGTGTTTAGGAACAAGTAACGGTAACTATATTTATCTATATATTTTTCCTTATCCCATCTTTAACGCAAGTACTTGCTTAAATTATGGTGGGTAGTAACTTATGGTAAATATGTTATCTACGTGAGTGTGAGCTATTTTCAAGGATCTTAATTTTAGGTGGTTTTGTTGATTTCCTTTCTTTTAATTTAAAATTTTATTTTATTTTGTGTTTTTACAAAGTATTATAAATACGTCAAGGATAATGAAGGCCGACCATAGCTACATTCTTCAACACTCCCTCTTATCCAGGGGGGTATTCACAATCACTATCCATATATTTTATGTATACATGATCTTTCAAAAAAAAGGTAAATCACATTTATAGTATCTTTATCTAGGTTAATACCCTTAACCTACATCAACATCATCATTAATATGTACCACAAATCGGGTTAGTTCTCCTAACCAATGTGTTGATGGTGCTGGACCCACCAACATGTCAAGGGGATCTCCCCGGTAAGAAGTCCCAATTAGACCTCACAACGTTTGGTGTAGGAGTCCTAGCAGTGGGTTGTAAGGTAATGCCTTGACCGCAGTGTCGCACAGAGGCAATTAGAATAACTTCGTTAGAATCAAGGGTGTGACTGATGCAGTGAGTCAAGGAAGGTGTATGAGAGGTTCTAATGCTTTGAAGGTGGAAGGAGGTGAAGGTGAGCTCCAGGTTGAAAGGGATCAGTCCCAAATCAGCTAGGAACACATAATAAAAAGGACATGCACAACTTCCATGGAGCAGACCACTCAAATGCGGCAGTCACATCATACAAGGTAAGATAACACATACAACACTCACAGATCAATCTGAGACAAGTGTGATGGTTGTTATAACAAGGTTCAAGTGAAATATATGTAGGGTGTCTGTAAAGTAGTCGACATGGACGGCGATAGCGTTAACAACATATGCAACACATTAACAACAAGATTCATATAATTTCATGTGAATCAGTTCATACACAAGTATGTAAGTTAAACAACACATATCACTAAAGCAACTAGATTAGTCCAACTATAATAACAACATATGCATGAAAATGTGTTGGTTCTTATTACATAAAGAAGTGTAAGTCGCAATCATACAATATATCCATGTAAACCTGCTAGCCCCAATAGTGGAACGTTACAGCCACATCCGCCTGCTCCTCCAAAGAGATGTACTAGCTCCGTGTAGTGGAGAAGCTAAGGCACATTACAATATTGTCTAAGCCTTCTTCAAGATAGTCTTAATAGAAGCTTGGCTGACCAAAATCCTATACAATGAGTTATGAGGGACTATTTATAGCAAAGGGTGGGGTGACCCTTGGCATTCCCACATCCGCTTTCTCCTCCAAAGAGATGTACTAGCTCCGTGTAGTGGAGAAGCTAAGGCACGTTACAATATTGTCCATGCCTTCTTCAAGATAGTCTTAATAGAAGCTTGGCTGACCAAAATCCTATACAATGAGTTATGAGGGACTATTTATAGCAAAGGGTGGGGTGACCCTTGGCATTCCCCTTTGTGACAGTTCAACTACCCTCATGACTCTTCACATAATCTATGATTGTTACATCCAACTGTTGACACTCGACTTACACTTGACATGACTGAACATTATAATGCACATGTACTCATGTGAGATAACATGGCTTGAGCAAGCCTTGCAAGACATCACTGGCACTCGGTCCTTTGTGGTGAGTCCAACTCTTTGACATGTTTGTGATGCTGAAGCTGGTGAGCTGATAACAAGATTGGTCATCCATGATGGTGTGCAGGTACCTCATGGTGACATCTTGATGAAGCGAACTCTTGCCTCTGTTGCAACCGGTGCATTGGCTCGGCCCCTTCATCCAACTCATTCACTAACATGCGCATGGTCTTCTTGGGTATGGTTGAACCGGAAACGCACTTATGCATAGTGTCTGTGTTGATCTTCAAGTGTGTGTTGGTGGTCATGCACGTCAACTTTCCGAAGTGCATGTTCAGCCCCAGTTGGACTTGCTTCTTGTCTTCGCCTTGGTGAGTGTGTGGAATGGGTTGGATTGCATTCATGCACTCAACAATATGCATGTTGTTGAATCCCTTGCATGCGATCAACAACACTGCTCACCATGTTTGCTTTGTGTCAGCTGCTGGGATGGATCCTTATCTTGTACGGGCACAGTTTCCTCCATGAGTGCATGTTGCGCCCAGTGATGTTCTTATTCCTATTGCAACTCATTCATCTATCTGTGCAGCTTCATGTTCTTCCTGAGTTGTTGCTTCAGCACATGCAAAACCTTCTTTGTTCCATCTTCTACCTTCACGTGATCTTCATGTTGCGTCGTCACTTCATAGCCTGAGTCTCGAAAGTTGCTTTCATTATCAGTGGATCTGCTTGATCTTGCAACTTTGTTCCGCCTTTGTGTTGTCAACAACCTTCCTCTTGCATTTGCTGCACTCGGTATGCTGCCTTCAGCTGTTGTTCATGATGTTGCTCGCTATGATGTTGTTGCTTGATATCCTTGTCTACGAACAACTTGATGTCTTTGTGGGTAGGAAAGTCGATGGACACTTGATCGACTACATCCCTAAGTGTGCTTTGAACGGTGTCTTCGTCTTTGCTCTCCTGGAAACTAAGAGGGAGATGAAAACCTATGATACTTGGAGACATGGAAACATTCATAGAAAGCAATCTGTCAGTTGAAAACCAAAACAAACATGAGAACTGAATCATATCATACTTGGGTGAATGATCATGAAGCTTGCGCAATTTCAACCGGGAGGTCGGGAGACCGACTGCCAAGACTACATAAGGCATAGTCCAGGCTGCTGGGAGACTGACTGATTGTTGGAACTACGGAATGCACAGTCCAATCTGGTTGTTGACTGCTGGGAAGGACTGTTGGCCTAGGGATAGATTTGCACAATTTCTTGGTCCAAGCAGCCATTGTCCTCCAGAAACACGCAAAACAGTCCTGGAGGCCAGTGAGGGGTAGGAATGCGCAAATTTGGAGAGGAAGGTGAGCCTTCCTTTCCTAGATTGCACAATGCAGCCTTAGTGAAGGCAGAGCCTGGACCAAGGTTGACCCGACTCGCCGATGGGCAACTGAAAGCAAGTAAGTCAGTGAATGCATGGTGACACTAAGTGATAGTAGAAGTGATCGACAATGCATGTGAAACATGAACGAAAGATTCAACAAATAGATCAACATGCATGTGGGTGAGGCATTTCATCGGTTGGGCGAATGTCCGTGCAAAACAGTTGTTGAGCCCTGAACTTGCATCTCTCCTACACACTTTCTTAGACTTTTTCCACTCACCTGAACCTCCTAAGCTATCAAAATCATTGCATACTAATTCCAAAAGAGCATTAAACTAGTTTTCTAATTATGTTTTGTGTTTGCTGTTTGAACTAGATTTTTGCTCATGAGCTGCGGAATCTTGTCACTTTCAGCAACTGTTTTTGTTAAACTCCAGGTTGCAGGTGTCACCAGGCAAAGCAAGCCACATGGGCAAGTTGGAAATGACCTGGACATGGATCAGGTCCTATTGGTCTAGCTGGATTCATCAAAGAAGGCCGTGGTCAAAGGTGGTCAAGCGGTGGTCAAACATAGGAGTCCTACGACAACAGGACTCTGTTTTCAAACACGTGAATACTTTCGTGGCCGTTCCTATATCCCTGGGGACATATCGACACCTGTGGACTTCTCCACAAGGTGAATCCAACAACCACCCTTAATAGATTTAATCATCACGGCAACCATTATGCTAAAGCCATGGACGTTGTCTTTTACATGTCTCTGTTCACGTAGTTTTTTAGGAAAAACAGTTATGTAACCTTTGCTATAAATAACGCGTTTCTATACGCATAGTAGTTAGTCTTTTGAATGTAATCTTGTTGTTAAGAATTCACTATGCCGTGACACTAGTTTTATTGTTGTAATTGTGTTTTGAGATATACAAGAAGACTCTGTTCTACATGCTTGCGAGAATGTAATTTTGGATTGATAGCCTGTTGGTCAAGGTTCTGCAAAGGGCCCCTACACACTGAGGTTTCATTTCCATTGTTGTTGTATAGTCTTTATGTATCATTTCCTTATTTTCACTGCACATGTTTTATATTTATTCACTTGTGTATATATTTTTAACATTTCATTTATGTTCATGATTTTACAAGCTTTGTATAACGCTGATCAGTGTGTGCATGTATCAAGATAGAGTAGGCAGCCCGGGCATCTGTATATAATTTTCACAATAACTAGTGATATGGAATTGATCCTCTGCTGACTTTGCTTTTCTTAGTTTCTTTTAATTCCAGTTCTGTTTTGTTGATTTCAGTCTTGTTCATTTGCTTTGTTAAGTTAGTTTAGAAATCAACTTGTTCATTTCATTGACGGTTACCTCCGAAAGCTATAGCTAGACTAACTGGCGAGGGATCGAAATGTGAATGTTGTGATTTGATTTTATTTTACTTTTCTATAATTAGATATTGGATTGCTCATTTCATTGGCGGTTACCTCCGAAAGCCATAGCTAGACTAACTGGCGAGGGATCGAAATATGAATGTTGTGATTTGATTTTAGTTTAGTTTTCTGCAATTAGATATTGGATTGCTCCTTTCATTGACGGTTACCTCCGAAAGCCATAGCTAGACTAACTGGTGAGGGATCGAAATATGAATGTTGTGATTTGATTTTAGTTTACTTTTCTGCAATTAGATATTGGATTGCTTATGTCATTGACGATTATCTCCGAAAGCCATAGCTAGACTAACTGGCGGGAAATCAGACTATGAATGATGTAATTTAGTTTTAGTTTTACTTTCTTTGCAATCTTTGATGTCCTTGAGTGCAGTAGCTTAAATCATTTTTCTGTGTTTAGACAGCAGCAAAGATGATAGTTTCATGATCAGTAGTTCATTAATTACTTGTTTTAAATAGTAGCATATTTTCATTCTTGATTCAAATATTATTTTCATCACTAGTATGTTCTAAGACCTTCTGAAGTGTTAAGTTTTGGGAACCCTTATAGAGGACATAATTGCCTTAAAACCTATAACCATACTTGCCTTCTAGAAACTTAGGAATAGGAATTCCATTCACATTATGAGATAAATGAAGATAAAAACTCCCAAAAACAACATAAAAATCAAAAACGACAAAAAGTAAGAAAGAGGTTATCTTGCACATATAGTGCGCCACACTTCATCAGTTTACGACTGCCGGATCGATAAATAATGTAGCAATTTAGGACACACTAAATTGACCAAACAACAGTTTCATGGATGTGACAACAGTGAGATAGCAACGAAAACTGAAACAGAGCTAGGACAAGCTAGTATATATGTAAATGACAACAAGCGTTCAAAGAAATCAAGCAAACAATACTCCGATAAGAAAAAACACAAAAAGTGACAGAAATGCAGCACAAGGCATGGGAAGCGAGCTTACCCCAAAACAGTTGAGTTGAGTGTGCCTATTGCTCCTAGATGTGATGTGGGATGTCAAATCTACAAGTTTGATGTGAGGAATGAGCTTTTCAGCGTCCAGTTGATGAGTTTTGATAACACTGAGGTTGTGATGCGCATGCCACGAATCTAGGGGAAGTGATACTTGTTGGAAGGTTTCAGAATGGCTCCTTGCATGTAACCTCCAACTGCTAAACATAGATCCTTGAAATAAGGAATGCCTTTGCATGCTGCCTTGGGAGAAACAACCCATGCATGCAAGTCTATTTTGCTCAGTCTCAGAGGGAGCCAGTTAACTCAAATGCACATGCAAGAGACTGCTTGACTGCTAGAAAAAAAATGTGCATTTTTGGCTAGGAGTTGGGCTGGCTGCCTAGGAGATTTGCGTAATTTCTGGGCAAAGCAGCTGACTGCTACCCAGATTTGTGCAAATCTTGCGTTGAATAGCCTGCTGTTGGGAAAATTTGCGCAAATTCTGCTGGGAGGGTTGGCTGGTAGGATTATGCAATCTTGGAGCCCATCAGGCTGTTAGAGAGGATTATGAAATTCCTGGAGGGAAGGTTGGTTGCCTCTAGAAATGCACAATTTTCAAGGGGAAGTTTCTCAGTCTGTAGCTGGACCAAGTTCAAGTGAGCAGCCTACGAGGGGAATGGATCAACTGTGACTGACAAGTTGCCTTTGTGCAAGAAAGGCACTGAAGCTTGTGAACTTGATGAAGCAAGGCACGCTGCTATGAAGGTTGGAAAGGAGGCTCCAAAACAAGGCTAAGGCAAAATTTTGGAGGGTGGTTGTATCCGCTACAACACTTGGTGACACACTAGTAGAACTTCAGCTCTTTGAATGGACCTTGTGCATGAAGAGCAAGTCTAACACCTCCGGAAGTATTATTTAGTTTTCAGCTCATCTTGGTTTCACACTAACTTGATTGTAAGATGTACCATCTACCAAACCCTTGGTTGATTGACACACATTCCAAGCCAAGGCAACACAATTGCTTCAATTGGGGTCAAGGGATACATAAGTGCACAAGCAGTATGGTTGTCAGAGTCGTAGTTTCATCTCTGGTGTTGCTCCACTGCCAGTAGTCCTAGATAGTACCCAAATGGAGTCATATAGGAACACAAGCATGGATCCACTACTAGCGAGTCTGGTCAGTACCCCGATGGAGTTACCTGCATCACCTCCCTATGTAGGAAGCCTTTCTCTTCTTTCGCCTTATTCATTTTTCATTTTGAATTTTTTGACTTTTCATTTTTTTTTCATTTTCCACTATGCATAGTACTTATTCATTTCAGAGGCGGAAGAGGGATCCCAATTTATTGAGAGCAGAAGAGGTTGTTCTAGCAGAGAAGTAGTTTATTGTATCTCTGACATGCCTGTTAAGGTTTCCTCCCTCACCTTACTCTACTTGACTGAGCTGATGAGTGTTAACCCAAAAAAATCTACTAGAGAAGGTAACACTAGTTAGCACGCAAGCGTTGTGTTTTCGCCAAGGTTCACTTCGAACAATACGTATTTTCCTTCGACGTATCATGGAATAAAAGTAACAAGCTCATCATATAGAGGCAAGATGATATATAACCAAGTAGTGATAGTTGTAAAAGCCCTCTTGCACTTTACCTAGCTCGTTTCATTAGTCACACATGGTTTCATGCATACTAACCTACGAACAAAACAAGCGAACAAACTAACAATCAACAAAGTAAAGCAAGGGCAGAAGCAAAAATGAAAGTGAAGCAAGTAAACAAACAAGCAAAGAAACAAAAAAAGCATGTAAGCAAACAAACATGCAAGAAAACTACTAAAAGCAAACACTACTCCTACTCCTACATTAATGATGCATGTGCCTGATCACGTGAAGTGATACTTCCAATGCAGCCATTGACGCATTGGTAGACCCATGTTGGTGAAGGCTTGGTCCGTGAGAAACCTAGTTGTGTGGACCAACAACTAAGAAAGATATAACAATGAAGACAACCACACTTCGTGTTTCAAAGTGTCCATGAGACATAAGTGAGTGCATGTGCATGACAGGAAGTCCGCGGACTTATTATGGTGCTGTGTGACACTATGTGCAACTTTGAAGCATAAGCACACTCTTGACTGTGACATGCAAGCAATCGAAAGAAACAAAGATAACTTGCGTTGCACACGAGTGCTTGCAATGTAAGACTCCTCCAATTCATGAGCAATGGGATTGTGTAGTTCTAGTGGAAGAAGTAAAATCTAATTAGATTGATATTGAGTGCATACATATGAGTGATGAGGAGCCTTGAGAGTTTGAACAATTTCCTGATCAGAAGAAAAACCAACCTCAGGACAACGAGGGCTTGACATAACCATCAGCTCGGGCTGAAGTGCCTCAACGGTTTGTGGGGTTTCGACTTCGTTGAAAAATGGATCTTTGTGGACCAGTGGCTTAGAAGGATTAACAACGAGTGGATCAACATCATGATCGAATGATGAGTTGAAGAGATCACGACAACTGAGATAGAAAATTCAAGATGTTGGTCGGCATCCTCATGGTTTGATGAATCACATAGAGGGGTAGATGAGGAGGAAGGATGTTCACCCTCTGCGTTTCTAGAAAAAACAAATGAAAGATCAAGTGGATTTTCAACGAATGATTGGTCCTCTCTGTTGTTGGATGATGGGCTAACATACGGTGTGTCCTGCAAAAAATCAACAATGGGTGCATCCGTATATGAAGACACACATGCAAAATCATGGATGGCAGGTTCACCAACGATGTTAGGAAATAATGGAGGGGGCTCGGATGGAAAGGAGTCATCCTTCGCCGAGTGTTGATGCTCAAGCTCCCACTCATACTCTTCATGAATGACATCGCATGTTGGTTGTGCAACACCAACTATGTCAGTGGGTTGTTCCTCATTCACAACAAGTGAAGAGTCTAGAATGGACGAACACAAGACAACATCGTCCGGAGGAACACCTAGGTGTGAAAACAGAGGCTGTAGAAAAGAAATTCTATGAGAGCTTGAAGGACTCACAACCAAATCTGCACGAAAATTGAGTTGAATGATGTTGGGAGAGTGTGAAGGTTGAATTGGTGTACAAACATGATCTCAACATCACTGAGCAATGGTGGAGCTATTGAATGAGAGGGAGGCAGACAATCAGTTGAGACAGTGTCCACTCCCACATGAGATTGCGCAGCTCCATCAATGACGAAGGTTGAGTGAGGATTAATCTCAAACTTTCTCTTGGGACGGGCATATTTCTTAAGATAATACTTGAACTGGTCCCAAAGATAAGAAAATTTCATTTGGCTCCTTAGAGCTTGAAACTGCAAGTCCAGAAGCGCTGCCAAAAATCAATAACGGATTCATGTGGAGCCCTCCATTGTTGTAATAGTTTCCGGTAAAGATGGTCTGGATCAAAATGATAGAACATGTCCTCAATAATATCACAGAAGTGCTCACATGAGTGCACGGTGTCAGCTGGTAGGCTGAGCACCAACGAAATGGAGATTCACGAAGTGTGTATGCAAGCAGCAAATCGGCCTGTTTGTCAGTAAACTCATCTTCCTCATAAATCATGGAAAGAAAGTTATGTAAGTGTTCAGGCTAGGCCACTTTGCCTTCACCATCATACATGTGAGTGGACAAGAGATTTAAAAACTTCCCCAAGATGGAGACATCTTCACGATTCAAAAAACACCTCTGGGGAAGAAGACTGCAAGGCTCCATGAAAGATATGCAAAGGTTCAAAACTGGATGAGAGGACACAGCTTGTCATTAGGCCCTCCTTCTAGCGCTAGAAATGTTGAGTGTGTTGGACCCGCCAACATGTCGAGGGGATCTCCTGGGTAAGAAGTCCCAATTAGACCTCATACCATTTAGTGTAGGAATCCCAACAGTGGGTCATAAGGTAATGCCTTAACCACGGTGTTGCACAGAGGCAAGTAGAATAACTCTGTCAGTAGCAAGGGTGTGACTGATGCAGTGAGTCAAGGAAGGTGTATGAGAGGTTCCAACACTTCGAAGGGGGAAGGAGGTGAAGGTGAGTTCTAGGTTGAAAGGGATCAGTCCCAGCTCGGCTAGGAACACACAACACGAAGGACATGCACAACTTCCGGTGAAGCAGTCCACTAAGATGCGACATTCACATCATACAAGGTAAGATAACACATACAACACTCACGGATCGGTCCGAGATGAGTGTGACAGTTGTTATAGCAAGGTTCAAGTGAAAGGTTAGTTTGATGTCCAACAGAGCAGTCAACATGGACGGTGACAACATTAACAACATATGCAACACATTAACAACAAGATTCATATAATTGCATGTGAATCAGTTCATACAAAAGTACGTAAGTTAAGCAACACATATCATTAAAGCAACCGGAGAAGTCTAACTACAATAACAACATATGCATGAAAATGTGTTGGCTCTTATTACATAAAGAAGTGTAAGTCGCAATCATACAATACATCCATGTAAACCTGCTAGCCCCAACAATGGAACGTTCAACCACATCCGCGTGCTCCTCTAAAGAGATGTACTAGCTCCGTTTAGTGGAGAAGCCAAGGCATGTTACAATATTGTCCAAGCCTTCTTCATGATAGTCTTAGTAGAAGCTTGGCTAACCAAAAGCTTATACAATGAGATATGAGGGAATATTTATAACAAAGGGAGGGGTGACCCTTGGCATTCCCCTTTGTGAAAGCTCAACTACCCTCATGACTCTTCACCTACTCTGTGACTATTACATCCAATTGTTGACACTCGACTTACACTTGACATGACTCAACATTACAATGCACTTGTACTCATGTGAGACAACATGGCTTGAGCAAGCCTTGCAAGACATCACTGACACTCGGTCCGCTATGGTGATACCAAATCTTTGACATGCTTGTGATAGTGAAGTTGGTGAGCTGATGCCAAGCTTGGTCATCTGTGATGGTGTGCAGGTACCTCATGGTGACATCTTGCTGAAGGAACTCTTGCCTCAATTGCAACCGGTGCATTGGTTCAGCCCCTTCATCCAACTCGTCTGTTAACATGCACATGGTCTTCTTGGGTGCATTTGAACCAGCAACACACTAATGCATAGTATCTGTGCCGATCTTCAAGTGTGTGTTGGTGGTCATGTGCATCAACCTACCAAAGTGCATGTTCAGCCCCAGTTGGACTTGCTTCTTATCTTTGCCTTGGTGAGTGTATTCAATGGGTTGGATTACATGTGCGTGCTTAACGATATGCATGTTGTTTAATCCCTTGCATGCGATCAACAACACTGCTCACCATGTTTGCTCCGTGTTAGCTATTGGGATGGATCCTTAACTTGTACAGGTGCAATTTCCTCCATGAGTGCATGTTGTGCCCATTGATGTTCCTATTCCTGTTGCAAATTATTCATTTGGTTGTGTAACTTCATGTTCTTCCTAAGTTGTTGCTTCAGCACATGCAACTCCTTCTTTGTTCCATCTTCTACCTTCGCGCGATCTTCATGTCGTGTCGTCACTTCATCGCCTGAGTCTCCAAAGTAGCTTTCATTATCAGTGGATCTGCTTAATCTTGAAACTTTGTTCCACCTCTATGTTGTCAACAACCTTCCTCTTGCATTCACTGCATTCACTGCATTCGGTATACTGCCTTCATCTATTTTTCATAATGTTGCTCGCTATGATGTTGTTGCCTGATGTCCTTGTCTACAAACAACTTGATGTCTTCGTGGGTAGGCAATTTCGTGGAAACTTAATCGACTACATCCCAAAGTGTGCTTTGAACAGTGTCTTTTTCTCTGCTCTCCTGGAAACCATTGTACCTATATTGCTTAGAGGCAGATGAACTCCTGCTATACCTGGAGAAATGTCAACACTCATGGAAAGTAATATGTCAGTTGAAAACTAAAATGAACATGAGAACTGACTTGTATCATACATGGGTAAATGATCATGAAGGGTGCTCAATTTTGGCCAGGAGGTTGGGAGATCAACTGCCAAGACTACATAAGGCACAGTTCGGGCTAGTGGGAGACTGACTAACTGCTGGAACTGCACAATGCACAATCCAGTATGGCTACTAACTGCTGGCCCAGGGATAGATTTGTGCAATTTCTTGGGCCAAGCAGCCACTGTCCTCCAGAAATGCACAAAACAATCCTGGAGGCCAGTGCTGGACAGGAATGCACAAATCTGGAGAGGAAGGTGAGCCTTCCTTTCCCATATTGCACAATGCAACCTTGGTGAAGGCAGAGCTCGGGCCAAGGTTGACCTGACTCGCCAATGGGCAACTGAAAGCAAGTAAGTCAGTGAATGCATGGCGACACTAAGTGATAGCAGAAGTGACCGACAGTGCATGCGAAACATGAATGAAAGATTCAACAAACAGATCAACATGCATGTGGATGAGGCGGTTTGCCGGTTGGGCGAACGTCCATGCAAAATAGTTTCGTGCATGTGACAATAGTGAGATAGCAACAAAAACTGAAACTGAGCTAGGACAAGCTAGTATACATGTAAATGGCAGCAAGCATTCAAAGAAATAAAGAAAACTGTACTCCCACAAGCGAAAACAGAAAAAGTGACAGAAATGCAACACAAGGCATGGGAAGCGAGCTTACCCCAAAACAATTGAGCTGAGTGTGCCAACTGCTCCTAGATGTGATGTGGGATGTCAGAGCTACAAGGTTGATGTGAGGAATGAGCTCTGCAGCGTCTGGTTGATGAGTTTTGATAACACCGAGGTTGTGACGCGCATGCCATGAATCTAGAGGAAGCGATGCTTGGTGGAAGGCTTCAAAATGGCTCGTTGCATGTAACCTCCAACTGCTGAACATAGATCCTTGAAACAAGGGATGCATTTGCACGTTGCCTTGGGAGAAACAACCCATGCGTGCAAGTCTGTTTTACTCAGTCTTAGAGGGAGCCGATCAACTCAGCTGCACATGCAAGAGACTGCTTGACTGCTGGAGAAAAATGTGCATTTCTCGCTGGGAGCTGGGCTAGCTGCCCAGGAGATTTTCGCAATTTCTAGGTAGAACAACTGACTACTGCCCAAATTTGTGCAAATCTTGGGATGAACAACCTGTTGCTGGGAAAATTTTCGCAAATTATGTTGTGAGGGTTGGCTGGCAAGATTGTGCAATCCTGGAGCCCAACAGGCTATTAGAGAGGATTGCACAATTTCTGGAGGGAAGGCTGGTTGCCCTCTAGAAATGCATAATTTTCAAGCGGAAGCTGATAAGCCTGTAGCTGGACCAAGTTCGGGTGAGCAGCCTATGAGGGGAATGGATCAACTGTGACTGATAGACTACCTTTGTGTAAGAAAGGCACTAGAGCTTGTGAACTTGACAAAGCAAGGCAAGCTGTTGTGAAGCTTGGAAGGGAGGCTCCAAAACGAGGCTAAGGAAAAATTTTGGAGGGTGGTTGTAGCCGCTACAACACAATGGTACTTACTCAACTTGTCACCATGATCCGATGGGCACCACACCTCATTGTACTCTGACTAGTTCAGGGTTGCTATCCACCATGGTCAAACCCTAGGGAAACCCATGTCCCAAATCCAAAGGCCTCTCTCTAGGCCATGATGTTGAAGAGGCACCCACTCCATGAGTGCCTGAGTCTCAGAGATAATTCTTTTCAAGAATGTTTGTCCCTCATGCTATCTCACCAATAGTCTGGGTCATGCTCTTATTGTTACCAACAGTCCGAGCCATACCTCTGTTTTCCACCCATCAACAGTTTGGGCCAAGAAACTGTTGTTAAAAACAATTCGAAACATGCCCCTGTTGATGTCACATCAATGCCCCCTCTCATTAGTTGAGGAGTTCTCCAACAGTTCGAATCATGCTCCTATTGTCACCAAATGTTCCAACCATGCCCCTATTGTCCACCTGCCAATAGTCCGGTCCAAGCTCATGTTGTTACCAATAGTCCAAGAAACTCCCTTGTTGATGTCACGTCAATGCTCCCTCTCACTAATAGAGGAGTTCTCCAATAGTTTGGGTCATACTCCTATTATCACCAACAACCTAAGCCATACTCCAATTGTCCACCCATCAATAGTCTAGTCCAAGCTCTTGTTGTTACCAATAGTCTAAGCCATGCCCTTGTTGATGTCACTTCAATGCTCCCTCTCATTGATATAGGAGTTCTCCACTAGTCCAAGCTTATCTCTGAAGTGTACAAACTTCATCCGAGAAAAAAGGCTTTGTGAGAATGTCAGTCATTTACTCATTAGTGGAGATATACTAGAGCCTCACCACTCCCTTCTGTACCATATCACAAATGTAGTGGTACTTTATACCAATTTGCTTCGACCTACAATGCAACTTTGACTATCACAAAATATCTTGGTCGATTCCAAAACCTGCTCAACATTCTGACAAGTAATTTCTTAAGCCAAACCGCTTCACCACAAACTGCACAACCTATCATATATTTAGCTTCAACAATACTAATTGCCACAAAAAAATGTTTCTTGCTCATCCAAGAAACCATTGTTGATCCAAATAAAAGCATCCACCATATTTACTCTTTTAGCCCAGTTAGAGTTAAATTATCCCAACAACATAAGCTCATTATTTGCCATATACTTCAAACAATAATTAATAGTACCATAAGAGTATCCATTGATCATACTTTGGCTTCATATGATTTAATGTATTCACTACAAAGCAAATATTCATACGAAGTTCATTAAATAACCAATAAACTGCTTATCATCATCAAAAAAAAGATTTCACCAAGTTTCATCAATTCAAGATCACATTCAACGACCATCTCCCTTTTAATCTGAGACATATTCTATTCTGACCATTTCTATCTCCCTCAGAAGATAACATAGTTTTTATAACCACCCCTTCATTGGTACAACATATCATAGTTGCTTCACATGAGTCCTTAAGGGCCTTCTTAAATTATGAGACTTCTTCAAAGTCCTGACAAATGGAGAAAAACCATGATCTCCTTCTTACTCGCAGAATATTCTATTATCTCATCTCTAGTCATAAACAAAGATATTTCAAATTTGCTTATCTTCTTGCTCCCTCTTAAGCTCATACCTTCAAATATCGATTTTGGGACATATCCTTTTGTCACAAGCTTGTCTATCCACAATGTTATCTCATCAATGCTCCTTCTCAATGAAAGGGGCATTCTCAACAAGTCCAAACTTGTCCCTGAAGTGTGTGTGTGTATTATATATATATATATATATATATAATATATATAATATAGATATAGATATAGATATAGATATAGATATAGATATAGATATAGATCCAAGGGATAGAGGCTTTATCAGCAATATGCTACATTGTAGAGTAATACTGAAGCCACTATGCTTCTACTTGTACCATATCTCGGTATTAAATCTCATGGTTCTTTGATTTGTCATCATGGTCGTCACCTGCCCCTGATCAAGACATTCCTGCAAGTAGCCTTTGAATCTATACTACTTCTCAACTTTCCAATCCAACTTCAATATACTCATCCACTACAATACAAAGTGTGATAGGTGTTTGCTTCATGTTCATTGTCATAACTGAGCCTAGATTGAAACAATATCTTGAAGAAGTCTTTTTGCCTTCAATACTCTCTTCCCAATCTGAATATGCAATTGTACTTCACTATTTGAGACAAATATCAAATCATAAATGACCTTTCCATGACCAATTGTACCATGTTGGTACACCAACCCTTTTATTGGGTCTATCACCACAATTGCTTCCTTGTCATCATAACTAGGTGCTCCCTCTTACACTAAGACATATCCTATTGCGGTAATTCTGGTTGATCCCTCTGCCACTGCAACTTTTCAACATATTAGCTATCTAGCCTGAAAATATCAAGGATAATCCATAATTTCAATGTCAAAGATCTACTCTCTCTTAAGTTAATACAAGGCTCTCTGACTTCTCGTAGAGGGAATTCTTTTTGCCACAACTGCTCCCTCTACACAAGTCCTTCAATTTTCATTAGAGACAAATCACATAGACCAACGAATCCTAGCATGTCTTGCTTATAATAACATTTTTGTGAACTTATACCCTTGACATATCATATGCCACAAGTAATTGTAAGTTAGCCATTATTATCACCATTATATATTTTGAGGCCATAACTTTTGGAATAAAAATAACTTGTTTATGTTGTATCTTAGCCCTAAACTAAGTTACATCGATCTTTAGCTTTACTGGCAAACAAAGATCAAATCTTGTCCTTGCATAGGCTTAGATGTGAATCTTCAACTTCCTTGCTTCACCAAAGCTTTGATACCATGTTGAAAAAAGTAGAGTGCAATGAATACAAACACTAGTTTTGAACTATGGTAATTACTTGTGAATATATATTATAGTTCTTTTATCTTCATCAAGCAATCACACTTCAGAAGTTCAATCTGCAATAACCATGAAACAAAAGTAAAGATCTCAATGTTGAAAACTTAGGATATGTGAGATCACGTGTGTAAGAGAAAGAGATATGTGAGTGATAAGTCTCTTTGTAAATTAGATCATGTTTATTTGTAAATTAAATTCTAGTAAGTCTGCACATTTATATTTTTACTTATATTTGTTAAAGTGTTGAAGAACATGTAAATAAGGGTGGACAATAACTCCTAGTAAGTATATTTATTTACATCTTGTTCCTTATCCCATCTTTTATGCAAATATTTGCTTAAATTATTGTGGGTAGTAACTTATAGTAAATAATCTTATGTAGTAACTTATGTAGTAATCTTTTACACGAGTATGAGCTATTTTCAAGGATCTTAATTTTAGATGGTTTTGTTGATTTCTTTTCTTTTAATTTTCTTCTAATTTAAAATTTAATTTTCTTTCGTGTTTTTACATAGTATTATAAATACATCAAGGATTATGAAACTAACCATAGCCACCTTCTTCAACAATTAATGCATTTTTTTTTAAATACCACATGTCAACTAAATTTATAATGAATTACACATTTCCTTCATACTAGACTATAATATCAATATTATTTTTATATGCCATGTGTCAACTCCATACAAAATTACAAATTTTTTACTTTCAATTACTTTATTTATCTATATAAAGTTATGTAAAATTAGGGTGGAAATTCAAGTATTTTATTTGTGGATGACATTGATTTTTTTCTTATTTTCATTAGTATTTTCTAATTTATCATCTCCCCCATACTTTTATTTCTTATTACTTTTTAAAATGAGTTGACATTTTGTTTTTGTTGTTAGTATATTTTGATCTAACACTTCACTATAACATCTTCCCCATATTGTGTTGTAAAGCACCTCTCAATGGAATTAATTGTAAGAAATTTAATAGAAGTTAGTGGATAACATGCATGGTCTAGGGGAGCTGACATTGACTAGGCAATTACCTTAAGGTGCTATTTGTATTCTAGATGCTACGTCACTTGCCATGTGGACCTAGTATGGAGGGTCACATTGTTAAAAAAGAGAAAACCTTAAGGAGGCCATATTTTTGTGCCTTGAACTTGTATCTTAATGGAATCTATATTGATGGAAAACTCTTGACAAGCATAAGGATATGCTAGTCTTAGAACTTGGTTTTGAGTGAAGTGAGAGGGAGATAATTTTATAACCCCATCACCTAAAGTGACCTAGGAGGTTGATGTGTTACAGCTCCATTGGCCCAATTAACCTCATAAACAACTCTTATTTGTTTCTCCTCATCATATGCCAAGCCCAGCACACACATAGGCACATGCATATATACACATATATCAACACGCGCACACACACACATGTGTATGTGTGAATTTGGGTGGAATGGGTGGGGGTGTTGGGGAGAGGGAGGATAATAAGCTAATCTTGTACCTAAAGAACCCTCTATCTAATGATAATTTAACATAAATTCATCATAAATATTAGGCATGATTAGAGTTCCATTATGGTCCAAGTTTCATACATGATGGAACAATACCCCAAAGGTTTTGCCCAATTCAAATTGACCCAGATTTGAATCGATAATAACACTGGTGTCTTGTATAGTTGGATTCTAACACCATAAGGGAAGGTTGCTATATAACTAATCACTCTATGTGAATGAGAGTGTTTGACCTTTCAACAATCGATTCTTACTCCACAACTTTTTTTCCTGCAGAAAAAACCCATAATTTTTATTAATAATAACAAAAATTACATTTTGTAAACACAACAGAAAGTGTGTATGCATATCATCTACTAACACACAAATAGTGTGCATGCATATTGTCTTTTATTTGTCTAATACATATCTTCATTTCTTGCCAGTATATAATAATTGAGGCACACATGCTCGTCTCACTAAAAAACTGGCACATATGCCATAATTTGTCCAAAAAAAAAGCACGCAATCCTCCTAAGTCCCAAAAGTGATCGAAATGAAAAGAAAAATATAGTTAGCTCAAAATGTAACGTGACTACAAAAGTAACAAAAATGAAAGGCTAAAACCCACATTTAAGAGGCCATGATAACCTCAAGCAGCAAGTCACGAACCCAAGTGAAGCCGAAGCAGAAGCAATGCAGGAAACTCGTGAGATAAGGCACAAAATGAGGTTGAAAACCCCATCCCCTCAAACTCATCCCAGGAGGGCGACACAAGAAACCGACGAGACATGACCCCAACGACAACATGCGTGACCCACGAATTAGAGAGCCCAACAAAGAACCCTTGCATCGACATGGAAGGGTCGCAAAGGCCAACAAAAATCCTCAAAAACCTTGCAGAAGCAAAGAAGTCACCTAGAGTAGATGAATGGTGGTGGGAGAAGCTATGAAATAGACAAATCCACCACAAGAAGCCCATTCCATGTGTAGGCGACCAAGCAAGGAGTTAAAGGCATGAAATAGATCCAGAGAAGCTCCACCCCCTCTTAAACTCCACCAAACCGAGCTTGAAGACACTGCAACAACAAGATATCCATCACACACACCTACAAAAGGAGGAAGAAGAGGTGGTGAAGGAGAGAGGGGCAAAAGAGGGGCATAGCAACTAGGGTTAGTTGCGCTCCCCCATTTCCCCCAATTCTTAACCCATTTCCCCTAATTCTTACTCCACTATTAAAAATACACTAACATATTTCAACAAGCCAAACTTATCCTCTTAATTAATGCATAGATTTGAGGGGATACTATTTAAACACCATGGCCATGTTATAAGGTTAAGTATACACTTTACCATATGGATGTGCCACCCACATTATTTAACATTACATGATACTCTTTCTTCTTGTATATTTGGATTCTAACAATTATGAGGGAAGTTTGCTATATGATTAAACATTCTCTAGGAGAGAGAATGTTTGACCTTTTGAAAGGATGTCCTTTGCCATATAGTTATGCCACATATTCTTCACATATAGTTAGATTCTAGTAAGAAGGGGGGAGTTTACTATATGGTTAAATGCTTCATGTGAAGGGAGTGTTTGATCTTTTGAAAGGATATCATTTTTCATATATATGCCGCCCATATTCTTTAACATTACATGATACTTTGATCTCTTGTAGAGTTGGATTCTAAAAACAAGGAGGAAGTTTGCCACATTATTACACAATCCATGTGAAAGAGAGTGTTTGAGCTTTTGAGAGGATATCCTTTACCACATGGATATGCCACCCATACTCATGAGTGTTACACTATAATTTGACCTCTTGTATAGTTGGATTTTAACAAAAGGGGGAGTTCATTATATTCTTAAACACTCTGTGTGAAAGACGATGTTTGATGGATTCTAACAAAAGGGGGAGTTCATTATATTCTTAAACACTCTGTGTGAAAGACAATATTTGATGGATTCTAACAACAAGGGGGAGTTCATTATATTCTCAAACACTCTATGTGAAAGACAATGTTCAATATTTTAAAATAATATTAGTTGCCATATGGATATGTCATCCATATTCTCAAACATTACATGATACTCTAACCTCTTATACCACTGGATTTTTTTTAGCCATGAAAATCAATAATTAGTTGGAATGACTTAAGCTAAGTTCGAGATCAAACCAACTTAATGCCACTACAACCCAATAGTATATCCACAACAAACAAGTAAAAGATACCAATAACCTATAACTTGGACCAAGAATTTCTAAACACAACTAAGTGGATCTCTATTTCAAAAGGCATTTAGGGAAAATTTTAGGGGCTAATATTCGCAGGTGGGCTATCTTTCCATGCTTTTTTCAAAAAAAAAGATTTGCCAATTTCCATTTTTTTCTAAAATGGTTCATCCAAATTTTATAATAAATCATTATTTTACTTAAAAAATCGCCAAAATATTAGATCAACTAATATAATCCATTGGAAATCTAAAAATTTCTATCACCAAATTTTTTACAATTTGCATATTAAAAACTAATAAAATTTATAAGAAGAATTTTGGCGTAAATCACATATAGAAAGACCTTTGTCGATGCGTTTCGAACCAACTAATGTGGTTCATCGTCAGGACAAGGTGAAGAAACAGATCCAGTCTAGCACGTTAAATAGTCTGAGCAAAGACTCCAACGGCTAAAAAAGATTAACGGCTAATTTTTGACTTAAAGACCCCAGTCAAATTTTCATTTATTAATTTAATATTATTATTATTCTTAATATTTATTATTTTATTTATGGAACTAAGTTAAATTAGGTAAAAATAAATAAAATAAAATAAGGTTAGTTTTTTTTTTTTTAAATAATTCATTTATTTATTTAAATTATATATATATATATATATAATATATATATATATATATATATATATATAATATATATATATATATTATATAATTTAATTAATAATATTAGGTTGTTAAGTAAAAATTAGGATTAATACAAATATAAAAATAAATACCATACTTTTTAAGGTTGGTTAAAAAGTTAATTTATTTGTTTACTAAATTATTTATTATATATATATATATATATATATATATATATATATATATATATATAAAACAATTTTAATGGTAAGTTTAAGAAAGTAATTTACTTAGGCTATGGAGGTGCTATAAGAAATTCTCAGGGACAACCACTCAAAATTTATTATGGATCAATAGGCTGAAACACTAATAATGCAGCAGAATTGGAAGGCCTCTAGAGAGGTCTTAATTTAGCATACATTCAGAGACTGACTCCTCTCATAGTGGAAGGAGATTCTCAAATCATAATAAATATGCTCACAAAGATCCAACAAGGCAAGGAGGTCCAGAATGTGAGTAACAGTTGGAGATTAGCTACCAGGTTAGAGACTCTCCAAGCTTGGCTCCGAAATCACAATGCAATATCCTTCAAACATATCAGAAAGGAAGGAAACAAATTAGCTGACTTTCTAGCTAATTTAGGAGTGGTCAAAGGTGAGGAATTTTTCGAAGGATCATTGCAGGGCTCTGCCTTAGACTCTGAAATTAATTCCTTCAAGAATATCCTTACCAATGATATGCAAAACAGAGATGAAGAACACCCGGATGCGGGTGAATGTTGTGTTAATAGGGAAATTAATGCAAAGCCACGCG
This sequence comes from Pinus taeda, assembly GCA_000404065.3. Taxonomy (NCBI): domain Eukaryota; kingdom Viridiplantae; phylum Streptophyta; class Pinopsida; order Pinales; family Pinaceae; genus Pinus; species Pinus taeda. The sequence goes on along the minus strand of APFE030963267.1, from coordinate 40,188 downwards.
GGAGGACGGAAGGCAGATGTCCCAATCCTGGTAGCAGCGATCACCATGAAATTCATTTATAATGGGCCGCCGAAGGAGAAGGGCATTCAATGCGCTTCAATGAAGTATTGGGTTCAGGACAGAGGCATTAGATTTAACAGGATGGCGGAGGAGGGATGGCGTTCATTCCACCAGTTTCATGTTCTGTTGCCGGGGGTGAATGCATGGTTTAATCACAGGCCCGTATTCTGGCAATTGAAGCCTTTCGTGGCCTATCTGCAGCAGATTGCAATTGTAGGCAAGTGGAAGTGTTTGGGGGCGCATTCTCGCAACAGTGATAGCAGGCAGCTGCCCTGGTGCGTCTTTTAGTGGCATTTCGAGGCGCTTTCAACCTTGATCCATTGTATTAGCAATATGGCCTCGAGACACCACGTCGAGGGCGCCATCAGGGACAGAGGAGTGGGGCTGGCAGAAGAGGTAACCGAAGCCCAAGGAGAATTTCATCACTCAATTGTGCCTCCCCTTCATCGATCAGAACAGGGGACTCTGGACAGTCCATTAACCATTCGGTGCAGACGACAAGGTTTCATTACCGCCGTAGAACTGCTCGACCAGTTATCTCGACGCTAATCACAATTATTTTCGAAGAAGAAGATGAGACGGAGGGCTCTCTGGCAGAGGGTACTGAAGCTGAACATTCTCCTGGGAATTCAAATTATTCTTCGCCCAACTGGGGAAAGGAGGACAGCTCCTATTCCCCATCGTCGCCAAGCAAACTGGTCAAAGAAAGCTCTCCGGCGCCCACAGAGGAACAAATTGAGGCCAGGGCGGAGATGGGCAGCATGCTGGACTTGAATGAGCCCATAATTATGCCAGATAAGCAGACAATTGCCCAGGACAGGGCAGAAGCCACCACCTCAGCTCCTCAACCGCAAATAGAGCCCAAGATGCCGGACTTTTACTATGAAAACACTCTTTATCCAAAATTGCCTCTAGGCATGAAGTTGGAGGATGTCCCGGAGGGCATGGAAATCTCTTGGGAGCCTCTGGACGAGTTCAAAGAATACAAGCCGGAGAAGGACAAGTAAACGGTCTTCCATGGAAATTTTTGAAGGTATGGTTGTAACCTGTTGGTATTCATCTTCGATTTTTGTGGTCGCGTTAATGGCTATCGTCATGGTCAAGGGGATAAGCACAGGTAGGTGTGGTTTTGTCTGTTGGTTTGGGTCGCTCAGTTTGGTTACTGATGGTCTATCGAGCCCGGTCTGAACGTTGTTTTGATCCTGGTGCGAGCTATGGCTCCGGTTCAGTGAATAGTGCCTGTTTGAAGGGTTTCAGTCTCAAGGCATGCAGCCCCGATTTTGGGAAAGGAAAATCTGGCTGCAGCAGCTCGCTCAGAAGTGATCTCTCAATCCTTATCACTCAGGAAATCCTTTATTTTGTATGGAATCTTTTTGAACATGAACTTTCCACTTCTTACTCTTCTATTGTAAGAGGCGCTAGCCTCAGTGGTTCTGTTAGTTTTTTTGCAAGTTTGACAAAGAGCTGCAGTTTCAATGGCGCTCTCAGAGGTTTCGCCCTCTTGTATATACTTTTTCTTCTTTAATATAAATAGATTAGCCTTTGCGTAGAAAAAAAAAGGAAGGTAATTTACTTGTCAATTATCTAAAAAAAATTAATAATAAAATAATAATAATAAAATAAATAATAGGAGTATTTTAAAAATTAAAAAATTTAATTAAAACTAAAGATATTAATTATATAATAAAATCTAACCTATATATAATATTATTATTAATAAATATAAAAAGGTGTAGAAAAAAATAGGATTATATATAATCTAATATAAGACTAGAAAATATAAATAATACCATAAAATCCTTCCAGATTAATTTAAAAAGTAAATCATTCTTGTACTTACGAAACTAATCTATAATTATTATATAATAATATATAAAATAAAAATATATATATATATAATAAAAATGCTATGGTTCTAATAAAAATATATAAATAATAAAACAATTTAAAGAAGGTTCAAAGAAGGTATTACTTGTAAAAAAAATAAAATAATAAAATAATAATAATAAAAAAATAAAGATAGAAGAAAAATATATAATAAAAAAAATCAATAGATACTAATAATATATATATATATATATATTAGTTAAGATTATAATAATAATATCAAACAGGAAAAATAAACGGAAAAAGTGACCTAAAATAAAAAGAAGGAAAAGGAACGGAAAAATCCAATAGAAAACCAAAGAGCAAGAAGGAAAAAGAAAAAAGAAAGGAAAAAGGAAGACGAAAAGCGGAAAAACAAAAGCGCAAAAGGTAAAACGGGGGGACAACAACACTAAGACGAAAGGGCAGGGATCCAACATCTACTGATCCTCCAGTCGTCATCTCTGTTGAGATTGTTAGGCCTTCTTTCAATTTCAATAGCTTCCCTGAATTTACGATGATGGAATTGAGCAACTTTGGCCACAACCTTGGCCTCCTCTATACATACCTGATGCTTGGTCTTATCCACATGCTCTGCTAATGCTGAAGACTTGGTTCTCCCATGTCTTAAGTCAGCTGCATGTTCACTAATTCTCTGCTTGATGGATCGCCTTGTTTCCTCGATATAGGGTGTCCCACAAGAACAAGGGATCAAATAAACACCCTTCATATCCTTAGGGTTAACGAGATCTTTCACCGATCGGAGGGAATTACGAATGGTGTTGAGGGGCCTGAAGGTTGAGGGAATATCAAACCTCCTAAGGATCCGAGCAATCTTGTCTGTGGTTCCTTGGACATAGGGAAGATGGACACCTAGTCGGCGCTCCTTTGATTCTTTCTTAATTAACGCATTTTTAGAGGCTTTAAGAAAAGCCTTATGACCAAAGAAATTTGTCAAAATTTCTAACTTTTAATATTAAATCAACTAATATAAAATCATTGAAAATCTAAAAATTTCTATCACCAAAATTCTTACAATTTACATATTAAAAACTAATAAATAAAATTCGCCAAAATTTCTGACTTTGAAGATAAAATTCTATCCTTAAAATTTTCTCGAACATTTGCCCTTTAACCTTATGGAAATTTTATATATCTTAAACCGGAATGGAATTTTTTTATATAGCTTAATTATTATCCTATTTTTTTATTATAAAAAGTTTATAATGATAATCAATAATCACTATACTTGGATTCTCTTGGACGAAACATCGTGTCAAAGACAATAAAATTGGTTTTTAATAATAAAAATTTATTATATTTGAATAATTCAAATTTAAATCCTAGATATAGTTGACTTTTAAGAATGCTCTTTTAATAATGAACTTAAATGAATGCATAGATGGGAGAAGCACACCTTTTAAATACAGTCGCCATGTTATAAAAGAATATGCCACCCAGATTCTTCAGCATTATATGATACACGCGCCTGAATTGAGGTGGTCTTTATGCCCACGACAATCCAGGCTGCGTTTAGACTTGTTAGCGATGGCACGCAGGGCAAAGTACCAGAGCAGGAACCAGAATACGTCTTCCACTGATCACAACGAATTTTCCGGGACATTTGCTTCCTGGATTGCAGGATCGAAGCCCACCCATGGTAACGATGGTGATGATGTTGCTCATGTTCTCTTGGGAAAGGCAAGTGACCAGGGAGAGGACGGCAGGAGAACGGCAATCCTCCAGCTTCTTTGTTATAATTTCAAGCCAGATTCTCTCTCAGAGGTTCAATTTGTCCAAAGTTCTGTTAATTTTTTCTGTGCCCATTTCTCACGGTTTGTTATTTTGGAATTCAATTAATTTGCAATTTTTGTTCTAGTCACCGGAAGTCCACATCGAGAGAATTTATCCGTTTTTTCTTATCTTTAAATTGCTAAAATTTCCTTTTAAGTTGATTGCGTGAGGTATTTCCGTAGTTTTCACGTGGAATACTTAACATATGGCCTCTGAGATTATAATTGATTAATTTTATTGGCCCTGCTTTTCTTCTCTTTCTTTTTCACAGCTGAATGTGTTGCCGGAAGAAGATGTTCCTGTCAGTATGGTTGTGCATCCAGGGGAAGATGGGGCCATATTATCTTTCTCCAAGGGCTGCAAGTAAGCATCCCTTCCTATGCTATCACTCTTGTTTTATTTTTCCGTATGATGATTATTGAGATATTGGTGTCTGAGTTGCAAAAGGGCTATATCATGGTAAACATGGATGATACTGGCTTTCGAAAAACAAATTTCCCTGCAGTCAGGGAAATTTAGGGTCACAGAAAAAAATAGGCCAAAGGCATATGCTAGTAGACAACCGGAAAATTCCAAACATGTGCATGTGATGATATTTATCAGATCATATGAATTCTCGGTGTTGGGTTTACAGTGCGCGTAGTCGTTTGTTGTTCATCTTAACAGGGGTACGATAAAAAAAATAAGGTCTCAGGTCCCAGTGAATGCAATCTCTTAGCTTTCTCAAATTAGTGTATTAGAAGATGCTTAAATGGAAGTCAAATTCTGCACCTTTGTTTCAGAAAAGCTGCATGGAACTTTTTTCGTTTTTTATTTTAAGCTGTTGAAACTCAGAACTCAAAAGTAACTTCATGCATATTAGGCAGCCATGATACCATCCATATGTTTCTTTTTCATTTCAAATATTGCAGGAACCTGAAGGGATGCTTCCCCACATTCATGGATGGATGGCATCCCTAGCAAACGTGTTGGTGTAGACTTGTGCCACTCATCCAGTGTATTTGAACTGAGCACCTGCTGGCATGGAATCAGCCAAATGCTCAGCAATATTGACGATAACCGGTTGAGCTGACCTTGACCCCTTGGGTTATCCAGCCACTTCTATTTGTTAACAGTTTCGCTTATAGATGTTATAATGATTTAGGATACTCTCCGAATTACCCTCCTTAAAAAGGATCCATTCAAGACAGTTGAAACACAGAGTCCGGGGGTGGATGGGGATTTCATGGTAGTTGCTCAAAAGAGAGGAGGAGGGAGTGAATGGTAAATATTAAACAGTACACTCCAAAAATATAAAATTGCAGCATTTTGCAAGCAAAGACTATAGCAGTGTTATTTACTGCTGGGCACTGATATGTAGCTTTATTTTGTATTATCGACTAGAAATGTGTCATTGTTATTGCACCTTTTTTTGGTCTGAGTCCTACTCCTAACTGCAGTAATGCTGGCTCACAGTTCCTTGGATTTGAGGGGTCCAGTTTCTCCAGCCAATCTTCTTCTAAGTATTTTGGCGGTTGGCCAAGTCCCATTGAATTTGCTGGTTAGAGTTTGATCCACAAACAAGAGAGCTTTGCATTCATTTTCCTGACTTTACTTGACAATGGGGCTCTCTCCATTCTCTTGGTGAATCCAGAGGAAGATCCATTTCTGTTTTGCTTTACTTTCTTCTTTTTTAAACCTGCAATGCTTTTGGAGGCTTCACTAGTGTAAGCAAAGGGGCGTGGACTGTTGATTTGGGGTAGCATCGGATGTGCTTTAGCCACGAAATTTGGTGGAGAGGCTAAGGCACATGAGATCTCCAATACTCAGAAAGGGTTTGGGCAGATTCTAAACAGTTTGGAAGATATTAAAATAATTAATATTTTTAATGGAGTCCCTAAGTTTAAACTTAGGGAAATTAAAATATTAATGTGAATTAATATAAAACTGTGTTAGAATGGTCCAAAAGTCATGGATCAAGTCAGATCTAATCTTAGCTGCTGATTAGGGACTTAATCTCGACCATTGATCTGTCAATGAGAAAAGTATAAGAGGAGGCTTGAGGGTCACTTGAGAACACACCAAGAGATCAAGATTTCGACTTTCTGGGGCTGGGTTTGCTTAGAAAGTTGAGAGAGCGATCTGGAGTTGTAGTTGAGGGGCAGTGAATACAGAAGCAGAGAGACAGAGATAGTGCTGGGAGAATCAACGTAGCAGCCGGGAAAGCTAATGCAGAGGGCAGAAGTCAGAATTGTTGGAACTATCGGGAAAACTGGTGCAGAGGGCAGATGAGGCTGACACAGTCCCTAGAGGTTGATGCTGGGGTTTTTCGTGTGGCAGATTGGAGCTGAGGAGTTGCCAGAGTGTTTATCCGGGGCTTTAGCGGGAGCATCTGTCTCCGAAGGAGAGGTACTACTGCCGAGATTTTTCTCTGTTAGGTGAGTTGGATTTGGCATCTAGATTCTATGTTACCAGGATTCGGATACGGATACGGATCCGGATCCGGATCCGCTAGTTTTTTGAAAATCCAAGATCTGGATACGCCAAGGATACGTCACGTACAAAAAAATAAAATATAATAATATTTTTAAAATTTTAAAAAACACTTTAGAGTTCAAAATCAAATACTCCATTGAACCATCAAACACTTTTAGAACCGAAACCATTAGATATATTATGAATAGGAAGACTGAAACACTAAAATGATGCATCATCCGTCATACAAAGTAACAAAAAGGATCATAATATCATAAATGATAATAGTAAATACATTTACATATCTTCAAATGGATCTCTATCTTCTGCATATTGCAACTCTACATCATGAATAGATGATGGGGGTCCTGGAATGTAGGAAGTTGCATCAGTAGGCTGGACTGGTGGTGGAACAATATCCTCAAGTAGATTGAGGTGAGTCATGGCATTTAGTGTCAGGTTCAAGCCAGAGATCTCAGGCTCCACATCCCACATCCTGCTCGGACCTTTTTTATACTCTGGTTCAACATGTGATAGAAGACGGAGGTTGGAATGAACATAAACAAGATCCTCAGCCTTTGCCGCTCCCAGCCTATTTCGCTTCACTGAATGGATGAAGCCATATGTACTCCAATTCCTCTCAGCTGATGAGGAACTAGCAACCTGTGATAATAACTTGGTGGCTAAAGTAGAGAGATGAATGCTATCCCCACCATGGAAGCCCCACCAAGTAATAGGATCAAGATGTCCTCGATCGTCCATAGCTACTGGATCTGAAAAGCTACCTGTAGACTGTACAAACCCTCCAAATTCTTGGCGAAATTCCATTGCAACTCCCATATCTCTATAAATTTTTCTCAAAGCTGTTTTGTATCCTTGTACCACTTCAGAATCCTTGTTTGGTGCTGTTCTACCTGGTAAAGACAAAACTTTGGAATGATAGTATTTAGGGTGCAATGCATATGCCAGAAGGTGTAATGGTGTGGTAATTTTGTTCCACCTTTTTGTAACTATGTCCTTCACTAAATAATAGAATGTTTCATCAGGGTCATTTTCACTTGCCCTGATAATTTCCCTTATCCTCTCTAACATACTATCAATGTTTTCGTAAACTTCCCCCAAGCAAGGTGTATCTGTATCAAATGCCCTGATCAAGGTCAAGATTGGTTCAGTGAACCGTAGAAGATATTGGACCTTGTCCCACCATGCATCATTAAGAATGATGGACTTGATTTTTTGCCCTCTATCAGAAGTGGAAGTCCTCCATGATTCCCAAAGAGGGTCAATGACCATTGCTTGTAATGCTTTTCTCACCTCCACAAGCCTCTTTATGACAAGAGTGTGGGAGGAAAAACGAGTTTCAGCAATCTACAAGTTTCAAAAAGTACAAAAGTCAAATCTCAAATTGAAATGAGAAATCATAATATAAATTTGCAATTAAAAGAATTTTCAATACAAATAATATTGATTAAAAGAAAATACCTTTAGTAGCTCCAACTTTGCAAAACCCCTATAAATGCCCTGAGACATTGAATGATTGGTTATGAACATTTGGATTTCCTTTGCTGCTACATATATTTCATTAATCCATTCAATCTCACCAATCTTGGCAAGCATAAGGTTCAGTGAATGTACTGCACATGGAGTCCAAAAGATGTGATCATATTGACTCTCCACTATCAAACCTGCAGCTTTACAAACTTGTGCATTGTCCGTAATGACTTGGACAACATTATGTGGCCCCACACTTTCTATTGCCTCAATAAGAATTGTGGATATGAAAGATGCATCTTTCTCTATTCCACTGCAATCAACAACCTTAAAAAACATTGCCCCTTGGGGGCATACTGCAACAACGTTAATTAATGGACGGTTTCTTTGATCTCTCCATCCATCAGAAATGATGGACACCCCTGTTTCTGCCCATGTATCCCGGATTGCTTGTAGCTGTCTATCCACAGATTGTCTTTCTGATGCCAACAAAGTAGTGCGGACCTTTTCATATCCAGGGCTTTTGTACCCTTTGGGCGCTTCATTCACTGCTTTAATCATTTGTTGCCAATAAGGGGAACGCACCAAATTGAATGCTAGCCCATTTGCATAGATGCAACGAGCTACATGTTCATCAGCTACCTCTCTACCTTGATTATTGAATGTTGCTTCAAGAGGGCCAAGAGTGGGCCTTTTATTAGTTGTGGCAGTAGGCCTAGATGGCAATGGAGGCCTAGTAGTAGAGCTTTACACAAGGTATTTTCCCTTAGCATACTTCCTATCAGCAATGTCTTGCAAAGATGCATAGAATTGCATTTTTCCAGGACTCAAACCTTTGCCAAGTTTGCCATTTGCATCTTTTGGTCCGGTGCATACTTGCACCCCTGTGTTAGTTTGACCAGTGAGATGGGCCTTCACTCTAGTGTATGATCCATTTTTTATATCTTGGCATTCATTGCACTTCCATTTAAATGAATCACCTCCAGGATTTTTTCCAATAATCTCCACATACTGCCATAGAGGAGATTTTGGGTCTGTCTTGATGATTTCCCTTTCACTCTGCTCGCGTTGTGATGGCTCCATAATGATATATAGGTTACGTAACTTACTCACAACTGCATACACAAAAACTAAAATATATATGAGATTTTAAAAAATTAAATATTCATTTGAAAGCTATAATAATAATATATATTATTATTATAATATTATGTATATATCAAAATATCAATACCAAAAGCTAAAATTAAAATATATATGATTTCTTTTAAATGTTCATTTGAAAACTCATTTGAAAATTAATGAAACTGCAGCATATCCAATATGGCTGGTAAAACCTCAAAGCAGGATTTGCTATCCAATGGCAATATTACTGTTACATAAATTTTAATAATCATATGACAAACACTCAAATTATAAGCGCTGATAAATTTAATAATTTAATAATTTATAAACTAAACGCTGATAATTTAATAATTTATCAAAGTTTCAAACTGATAGTAATAATTTTAATTTATAAACGTTGATAAATTATATTTTATAATAAACGCAAATGTTGATAATTATAAATCTATATATAAATGCTCCTATTAAACGCTGATAATTATATATAAATGTTTACAAACTATTAAACGCTGATAAATATTTTCGAAAAGTAAAACCCTGAACATATTAAAATCATAATTACAAACATATGGAGGGAAATTTGATTAAAATTACAATTAGAACCCCATATGATCAAAAACTAATGAGAAAGCCTACCCAGATTATGTCCAAACGTTTACATTACGTTCATCGTGAGGGTTGACCCCACACTCAAAACGCCTCACGTGAAGCGAAAAAGTAGCTAAAACAAGTGCAGGTGACAGGTTGTGACCGGATAGGATGACACGAGATGGCACGGGACCACGCCAGCCGCCTGCCAATCGTTTGGCTTGATTAGAGTAAATTCCCATGACAGGTGGACATCGAGGTTAGAAGCTGATAAATATATATAAATGCTCCTGTGTTTACAAACTATTAAACGCTGATAAGTTCTGAGTTTAACGCATCTTATATACTATATATAAGTTCTGATAAATATATATAAATGCATAAACGCTGATATATAACCAGAACCGTAATAATATATAAATAATAATAAAAAAAAATTTAACGCGGCTATCATAAACAATAATAATGTTGGTAAGTTCTGAGTAATAAATTAATAATGCGTTTATCGTGGTCCTGGTAATAGTAATAACCCTCGAACTGTTGCGTGGAAGTTGGAACCCTCGAACTGCTACACGGAGGTATTCATATTTTATTGTTCTGTTAATAACAATGCCGCTGTGTTTATATAGAAAGATTTCTGGGTTCAACACATTCCATAAAATACCTAACATACCTTGCGCTGTTTTCTGGTCCAGCCGACAGACGTTGAAACTTGAACCTGAACGCTGGGCCCCCTGAAGCTAAACGCCAAAACACTGAAAGTTAAACTGCGCCAAACGCTGCTGTTCCGCCTGTCGGGTGCACTGCCAACCAAAGGGGGACCACCTCACTTTAAATAGCCTACAAACCAAAAACCCTAAAACGCAGATTTTACTTTTTCGCTTTTCCGGTTTCAAAATGTAGGCAGAAGTTTTGCGGGTTCCGGCATTCTAATACGCATATGTTTCTGGCAAAGACGAACCGTTTCTAAAAAATGCCATCCGCCACGTGCTGTTTTTTCCACGTATTTCTCCAGATCCGGATCCGGATCAGATCCGAGGATACGGAGATCTGTGACCCTCCGCTGCCGGATCCTGTAACATAGTCCAGATTGTATTCTGAAACTGCTTAATAAATCAAACCGTCAGATAGCTGCACCGATTTTCCCGCATTGGGTTTTTCCGGGGACATTAGTCCAAAAATAACGGTGTCATTTGTCTGCTTGTTTCTGTTTCCTTCAGTTGATGATCTGTAATGTGTTGAGCATGTACTTGTGTTTATTTTCAGTATTTACTTGGTAAATAACTTGTTAATTAATCATAACAAGTAGGAAGCAATAAATCAGAAAGTACATGGACAGTTTCTAACTATTAGACTTAGAAATTTCAACATGGTATCAGAGTGTGGTTGCAGATCACAGGAGAATTGAGGACATCAGCCGAGCAGAGCAACAACAACAGAAAACCGTTGTTCCGACTGACAAAAGCTTTTCCTAGCAGCCAAACAACAAGGAAGGGGTGACGCAATGCCTATGTCATCAAGTTTGGGCCAAGAAGAGGCTGTGCAGAGGCTGAGGGAGGTAAAGATAGGCATAGGCAGAACCACGCAAAGGCCAGGAGGGCTGACGCAGTTGGCTTAGGGAACTAGTTTGTAGGTGCTGAGACTGCGAAGAGCCTAGGAGCTCTCACTTTCAGGTTGCTGGGGTTTAGGAGGCTGTGGATAAGTTGCAGAGTGGAGCTGGTGGGGTACTGTTGTTAGAATAGTACCTAATAGGGTAAGGCTAAGGAAGAGGGAGTTGCTAGTGAGGGTTTCTAGCCGAGAAATTTGGATCAGTGGTGTGGTTGCACAAACGATCAGAGTAGGGGGCATCTCGACATTGGCAGAAGGATTTCCAGGAGGGAAATCGAGGCTCAGAGGGAGTCACAATGAGAACTTTCAGGAGGGAAGTAAAAGAGCTGCGGAATGGCACTACACGGAGTAAGAGACCATGACAGACTGTACGGAGCCTCAAACTTCATAGTTTGGAAGGCCAAAATCTTACTCGTACTTGACAGAAATCGTGTCAAGCACTTCGCTTTGAAGATGATAACGGTTCCAATTGATCCAACTGACAATGACAGGTACGAGGAAGCAATGGCGAGGGCTAAGAGTATCATTCTTGACGGGGTCAATGATCATATAGTACCACATATTGCCGAGAAGAATATAGCATGGGAGATGTGGGAGGCCTTGACCAAGTTGTATCAGCATACTTCCGTGCGGAGGAAGATGCTCTTAGAAAATCAGTTGCGGTCATACTAGATGTAGAAGGGAGAACAGATCGACACCTTCCTTGGTCGATTGAAGGAGATCCGAGATCAACTGACTTCCATAGGGGCCACACTAGATCCAAAGTTTATGGTGAGAATAGCCCTGAATGCAGTCTCAAAAGACTGGGAGGTGTTTGTCTAGAGCATACTGGGTAGGGCGATCCTTCCAGATTGGGAGGAAATGTGGGCAGCTCTTCGCCAAGAAGAGATCAGGAGGGTGACCAAGATGGGAAGCAACAACAAGGGGATCATAATCAAGAAGGAGGAGGAGATGGATGTTGCCCTAACATCGGAGGGTAAGCAAGAAAAGCGGAAAAAGAAAGTCAAATGCTTCCACTGTGGGGCGCTGGGTCATTATGTGACCCAGTGTTCGAGGAAGAAGAACAAGGGAGAGGCTTCCGAGACCAAGGCAGCGCCAGCAAGGGCAGGGAAAGAAGTGGAGACAGACGATGTTTGTGCCATGAGTGCACACACACCACTTGAGCAAAAGTGGGGAAAAATCGAGCTATAGTCAGGAGGACTACAGAAGATGAGGGGAAGGATCCTCGAGGTACCCAACCTCTTATATTATACCTGGCTACGGGAGCCCCGAAGAGGAGTAGTAGGACTGGCGAATGTCGATAGAGACGGATGAGGATTGAGCGACAGAGAGAGCTACAATGCAGGATTCCCAAGACAACGCAAGGCTAGCAGGCTGCAACAGTGCAAGAGGCACGAGAGTGTTGCACCAGTGCAAGATGGCACAGAGAGGTGTGCAACGGTGCGAGATGCAGGGAGATGTTGCAACAACGCAGAGGTTAGAGAGGGAGCACTTGTCAGCGACAGAGGGAGCTTCAGCATCGGGAGTGTCTCTAGCCTGACAGAGATGTCAGAGTTGGGAGATCAGTTACTTACTTCTCAGTAACTGAGTTGTCGTGCAACAGTTAGTAGTGGCAGTGCTATGGGTAGCATGATGTTGCATGATGAGAGGGGATGCAGTGCAGACGCAGCAGTGGCAGTGGTAGAGCTATGACTGGCAGTACGAGATGTAGTAATATAGATGATGGGCAGCAGGCCTAACATCAGGGACCAATGCCGGATGATCAGAGTAATACATAGTGAGGAGTATTGCTAGAGCACAGTCCTCGCTAAGAGGGAGTGTTGATTTGGGGTAGCATCAGATGTGCTCTAGCCACGAAATTTGGTGGAGAGGCTAAGGCACATGAGATATCCAATACCCAGAAAGGGTTTGGGCAGATTCTAAACAATTTGGGAGATATTAAAATAATTAATATTTTTAATGGACTAATGTGAATTAATATAAAACTGTGTTAGAATGGTCCAAAAGTCATGGATCAAGGTAGATCTAATCTTAGCCGTTGATTAGGGACTTAATCTCGAACGTTGATCTGTCAACGAGAAAAGTATAAGAGGATGCTTGAGGGTCACTTGGAGAACACACCAAGAGATCAAGATTTCGATTTTTTGGGGCTGGGTTTGCTGAGAAAGTTGAGAGAGTGATCTGGAGTTGTAGTTGAGGGGCAGTGAATACAAAAGCAAAGAGGCAAAGATAGTGCTGGGAGGATTAGCGTAGCAGCTGGGAAAGCTGACGCAGAGGGCAGAAGCCGGAACTGCTAGGAATAGCCGGAACTGCCGGGAAAGCTGACATAGAGGGCAGAATACGGAGTTGCTGGAATTGCTGGGAACAACGGGAATTGTAGGGAATTGTCAGGAAAGCTGATGCAGAGGGCAGAAGCCAGAATTGTCGGGAACAGTCGGAATTGCTGAGAAAGTTGACGCAGAGGGAAGAAGTGGGAATTGCCGGGAACACCCGGAACTGTCGGGAACTACCAGAACTGTTGGGAAAGCTGACACAGAGGGCAAAAGAGGTTGACACAGTCCCTAGAGGCTGACACTGGGGTTTTTCGTGAGGCAGATTGGAGCTAAGGAGCTGTCGAAGTGTTTATTCGGGGCTTCAGCCAGAGCATCTGTCTCCGAAGGAGAGGTACTACTGCCAAGATTTTTCTCTGTTGGTGAGCCGGATTTGGCACCCAAATTGTATTCTGAAACTGCTTAATAAATCAAACCCTTAGATCGCTGCACCGATTTTCCCGAATTGGGTTTTTCGGGGACATTAATCCAAAAATAACGGTGTCATTTGTGTGCTTGTTTTTGTTTCCTTTAGTTGATGATCTGTAATGTGTTGAGCATGTTATTGCGTTTATTTTTAGTGTTTACATGGTAAATAACTTGTTAATTAATCAGAACAAGTAGGAAGGAATAAATCAGAAAGTACATGGAGTGTTTCTAATTGTTAGACTTAGAAACTTTAACATGGACTTGGGAGGGGGAGCTAGAGTCCCCTTCATGTGGTGGACATGAAAATGAATCGAAACTCTAGGATAGCCAAATAGAGGGTGAGTCTCTATTATTGCACATTAGGAGTTGAGAAGTTCGTAATTACTAAATCCCAATGGCATACCTTGGTTTTGACCCCTACAATGTATTGGATCAAATTACGTGTGAATTGTAAATGCATGGTTATAATGATAAGAGTGAACCACACAGGCTTAAATAACTGACCCTATGAGCAAGGGTTGTAAATATGTTTGTAAGGATTCCTAGTGTAGAGTGTGAAAATTTGCTACAATAATTGATTTATTTCTCCTACATATTTATAATAAGTTATTCACCAATACTTCAGTAAATACCAAAATAAATTCAGTTGTAGACTTCACAAATTAGGAACTGAAAATTAGAAGGCAAGAGAAACATCAGCATATGAACAATCACATTGACACACTTGTTTTTGGACAATTGTCCTCGGAAAAACCCAATGTGGGAAAACCGGTGCAACAGATTTGAGGATTCTTATTATTTGTAGTAAATATCTGAATACAATTTGGATGCCTTAGGGAAAAACGACAATCCACTCAGAGAAGATAATTGAGAATTCTCTCACACTGATTCTGGAGATTTTGCTCTGTCCCCAACCCACTGCGCAATCCCTTCTTGCCTACGCAGTCTCTGCGTGATTTCTGCGTGGAGGCTCCCTCTGACTGCTTCAACTTGGACTGCTGTTGATTCTACTGCTGAGAAATTGAGATTTCTCCTGCCAATCAACTACTGTGATTCTCAGCACTGAACTCTGCTCATCCCCAGCACTTCTGCGTCAACCTCCTCCAGATTCTGCGCCGACCCTCTGCGTCAATCTGCTTCAGCGGCTACGCTGCCCTTTCTGAGACCAATGCTGGCTCTGTTATCCTTCTCTGTGTATTCAGTGGAACTGGAAATCACTTCCTTCCAGTGCTGCCTCTGATCCGCTTTGCTTGATCACTGGTTCGAATTCCTCAGCAATCCCTGCCCTAGGAAAATCGAACTGACTAATCAGCTCTCTGTGTCTCTCTAAGTGAACCCCAAGCCTCCATCTTATACTTTTCCTGTTGAGTCTTCAACGACCAAGATTAAGTCTCTAATCAACGACTAAGATTAAAACTTGACTTGATCTGCCTTCTAGATCATTCTCATTCATATTTTGATTAATACCCTTATTTTTTTTAATTTCCTTAAGTTTAGACTTAGGAACTCCATTAAAATATTAATTATTTTAATAAAATACAATCCGGGTGGAATTTCACCAAACGGTTTCTGGGTTCTTTAGAACTCATGTGCCTTAGCCTCTCCACCAATTTTCAAGGCTAGAGGACTTTTGATGCTACCAAAAACTAACACTCCCTCTTAGCGACCAAAGTGCTCTTAGCAACAATGTCCACCTACATGCTGATCTGTTTCTGAAGCACCTTCTTTCTGCATTGTTGCTGCCACCAATACTGTGTTGCTGCTGCTACTGTACCACTACCCATGACACTGCCACTGCCATTGCCACTGCTGCATCTGTACTACAACTCCCTCTCAAATGCTGCATCATTCTATTGAAAGGGATTTTCCAACATGCCCATTTGTTCTCGAAATTGAACAAACTTTGCTCTTATTAGAGCCTTGGTGAGTATGTCTGCCACCTGATTTCCTGTGGGAGTGTACTCCAACTGTACTGCTCCACGCTGAACATAGCCTCTGATAAAGTGACACCGAATATCGATGTGTTTGGAGCGATCATGAAACACTGGATTTTTAGAGAGCTTGATACAACTTTGATTATCATAGAAGATCCTTGTCGCTTCCATCCTTCTCTTGAATAGATTTACAAGCAGTTTCCTGAGCCATATAGCTTCACATGTTGCTTTGCTAGCTGCCATGTACTCAGCTTCAACAGAGCTCAGAGCTACAAACTTATGCTTCTTACTGCATCAGGAGGTCATCCCAGATCCAATACAGAAGCAATACCCAGTGGTACTTTTCTTGTCTACTGAACTTCCTGCCCAATCTGCATCAGGGAATCCACTCAATTCGATATCATTGCCCTTGGTGTACCTTAATCCAAAATTGACTGTTCTCGGCACATACCTAAGAAATTAGAATGTGCTTTGCTGCTGCCCAGTGCGTCCTTTTTGGTTCCACCATGAATTGACTAAAGGTGTTGACAGCATAACACAAGTCTGGCCTGGTGTTGACCAGATACATAAGTGACCCAATGAGTTGTCTGGATAAGGTGGGGTCCACTTCCTTGTCTCCCGAAGCATCTATTTTCTTCCAATTGGTAATCATAGGCGTAGCCATAGGTCGACAATCCTGCTTTCTGAATCTTTTCAGAATTTCTGATGCATATCTTCCTTGGCCAAGGAAGATCTCACCATCTTGCTGCCATACTTCCAATCCCAGAAAATGGTGGATTAGCCCCAAATCCTTCATATCAAACTCAGTTTCCAGGTTCTTCTTACAATCCTATATGAGTTTGGATGATCCTGTCAAAAATAGATCATCCACATACAATACCAGAATTAACGTCTCATCTTCTACCAGCAAATAATAAATTTTGGGATCGACATCGCTCTTGATGAATCCCAACTGTTGTAAGTAGCTGTCAATTCGACCATACCAAGCTCTAGGTGCTTGTTTTAGCCCATACAAGGCTTTCTTCAACTTGCACACTTGAGTTCTCTTTTCATGTGTTTCGAAACCTTTTGGCTGTTCGATATATACCTCTTCTTCTATCACCCCATTCAAGAATGTTGTCTTGACATCCATTTGGTGAATCTCCCATCCCATCTGTGCTGCAAGGGATATAATGGATCTGATAGAGGTATACCGAGCTACTGGGGCAAAGGTTTCCTCATAGTCTATTCTTCCCTTTTGTGCATATCCTTTTGCTACAAACTTAGCCTTGTACTTGTCTACATTGCCATCTGTAGCACACTTGATCTTGTAGATCTATCTTGAACCTATAATTGATCTGTTCTCTGGTCTTGGTAGAATTTCCCAGACATCATTTATCATGATAGAACTATACTCTTCTCCCATGGCATCCACCCATACCTGGTGTTGTACGACTTCTTGAAAACTAGAGGGTTCTTTGACCTGAGCTACCAATGCTTGGTACTTGTCAGGTTGTCTACGTTGCCTTTTCTTATCTCTAGGAGCTCCAACGAATTCCTTTATGTCCCTCAGAATCTGTCATACTTCTCAGCTAGTTCTTCCATTGGTGGTGGGAGGTTCCATCTGTTCCTTTTCCTGTTGTTGTACCTATTGTGGCACTCCTAGCTCCTCTTCTCTTGAGAAGATGCTAGTACTGGTTACCGTGCTTGAACCAGACACTTGTCTTCCTGCTAGAAACGATCCTTGTTGCTGGACTAGAGCAACATCCTCATCCTGTTCTTCAAATGACATCTCATGAGATTTCCTGAAGGCTCTATCTTCCATGAGCTTTGCATCCCGCCTTACTACAATCTTCCTACTGCTCGGAATGTAGATCTGATACGTCTTTGAAGTCTTGTTGTAACCTACTAGATACCCAACATCGACAGTTTGCTCTAACTTGCTTCGCTTCTCTTCTGGAATATGGCAATAAGCTACACTTCCGAATATCCTGAGGTGACTTACTTCTGGCTTTTTTCTCATGAAAACTCCCTCTGGTGTCTTCTTTCCTAAAGCCCTGTGAGGAGTCCCGTTCTGAATGTGTATAGCCGTGCTGCATGCTTCTGCCCATAAAAACTTGTGTAGATTCTGATCATATAACATCGCCTTTGCTGCTCCAACAATAGTTACGTTCTTCATTTCTGCGACTCCATTTTGTTATGGATTATAGAGTGCTGTCCATTCTCTTGCACAGAAATCAGTGAAGTTCTTATCCGTGTATTCTCCGCCATTGTCTGAGCGCAATACCTTGATCTTCCTTCCTGTCAGGTTTTCCACTAGAGCCTTAAACTCTTTAAACCAATCAAAGACCTCATCCTTGGTTCTCAAAAAATAGATCCAAGTTTCCTGGAATGGTCATCTATGAAGGTAACAAAATACTCAGCACCACTGATGGCCCTTGTAGACATCAGATCGCAAATGTCTGAGTGTATTAACCCCAATACACTCTTAGCTCTATTGTTGCTTCTAGAATATGCTCTTTGGCGTACTTGCCTAGCATGCAGCCTCTGCATGTATCATCATGCTTGGTCGTAAGCACTGGAACCCCCGTAATAGCTTCCTAGAGCATCCGTAACACCCCATGATGTAAGTGTCCCATCCTCCCATGCCACAACTCATTTAATTCTTTTTCTCCATCGACATTACTGCTTATGAGTGCCATAGGAGTATCGAGCTGCAACTTGTATAAGTTGTTGCTTGGAGTTCCAATCTGGGCCCTCTTTTTCCACTTTGGATGCTTGACATATACTTCATTACCAATGAAGTATACATCATATCCCTTATCTTGTAATTGAGAGACAGAAATCAAATTCATTCCCATACCTGGCACATGCATTACATTCGTAGCTTGAAGACTATCTCTTGCTGTTGTCTGGAATATAACGATTCCTTTTCCTTCTAGGGTGCATTTCGTCTTGTTACCCATTGTGATTTGGAAGTTCATCTGTTCCTCCTGATAGCTCGACAAATATTCTCGTTCTCCAGTCATATGAACTGAAGCCTCGCTATCAATATACCAATCCTCGGTTGATGCAAAACTTGATAAGCAAGCAAACTCCTCTTCTAGCCTGGAAGCTAATTCAAAAATATTATGATCCCTACTGTTCTCCTGTAATGTTCCTAAATAGGAATACAAGTGATATAAATCAAATAATCTGTGCAACAAAATATAAAAACAAAATACACATTAAACACTCATGGAAATGCTGCAAATATGGAATTGCTGAGCCATTTTATTACTTCTTTGAGGGAAAAATACAATGGATAATAGAATGGTGCACCTGAGCTTGTCTTAATGGACAAGCATGACCAAACCCAGGTGAGACAATGGATGATTCGATGACTACTCCAATTGCTGCACCAATCTGCACTGCGTTGCCCATAAAACTGCCTTTCTGCTAGGTTCGAATGGCTTAAAAGTCCACTTCCCGTGCCCATAAAATTATAAGCTTTTAACCTCGGACCCCTTGGCCTAAACCCAAAAAAACCCACAAACGAATTTGGCTAGTTTAGACTTCTGAAATTCGACCCCCTTGGAGCCCAACTTCAACAGCAACTGCAAAACTTGGCCTGCTGGAATCTGCCTGTAAATCCTCTTGGAAATGGTCCCAAAGTGCTGGGCTGACCCTTACTATCAATCCCGTGATTTCTCGAATGGGCTTTTGGCCTATGGCATCTGCTCCTAAGCTCCACGAAAATGTTGGACTAGCCCTCTGCGTTGCCCCCAAGCCCAGTAACTCGAACTGCTGGGATGCTGGCTCCACAACTCAGAAGAAATGCTGGTCTATTGTCGCTCTCCCAATCTTCTAACTCTCCCGGCAAATGGCTAATCAATGATAGCTCCAACTCCTCCTGCATATTCTCCAACTAACCAGAAATATGAACTCCCTATTTGTGGTTGAATGGAAGTGCTGTAATAAATTCCCAAATCTCCTGAAATGATTATGGAACTGCCTTCGTAGGGCGGGCACGAAAGGTCCCCTGAAGGAAAGGATGAATCTCCCGTTTGAGAGATTTGTGGCTAAACAACCGGTTGACTCAGCTAAATAGCAGAGCAAATAGTCAAGTAATTTTGATTGCAAGTTGTAAGAATGAATCCCAAATGAGAGCTTTTTCCTCCTTTAACTCCTCGGGCCTTCCTTGCCCCATGTGGACCCCTCCATCGAGCTATTCCACCTCCCTCCAAGCCATTCAAATGGCCCAGTTCGAATTCACATGTGGGTGCCCCCCACATTCCACTAGCAACCAAATAAAGTCGAATGTCCTCCTAAGTCCCTAAGTTGAAAATGCTAGGTTCTCTTCCTTAGACAAAATTGTGCAAAATTGTGTAGCAACACCCTGTTACAAATGTATTTGAGAAGGGAAATGACAGTCTTCCCCTCCCAAATGTTGCTTGCCCTCGAGCAACCTCAAAGTTGGGTGCTCCAAAATACGCTCACCCTCCCAGGTGGCATCCTCATTTGGCA
Source organism: Pinus taeda (assembly GCA_000404065.3). NCBI lineage: Eukaryota > Viridiplantae > Streptophyta > Pinopsida > Pinales > Pinaceae > Pinus > Pinus taeda. The sequence goes on along the minus strand of APFE030963267.1, from coordinate 20,045 downwards.
AGTTCTTCCAACGCACCAAGAACCTCTTGATGGTCGTGCTCCTCAGTTTCCTTTCCTTGCTCTCCAAGATGGCCTTAGGTTCCAAAACCAAGTGGCCCTCATCATCCAGTGGGGGTAAATCTACTGCTACCATCACCTGCTGTCCTAACACCTTTTTAAGGCATGAGAAATGAAATACATTGTGGATCTTGCTCCCTGGAGTCAACTCTAGCTCATAGGCCACCTCTCCAACTCGTCTAATCACCCAGTAGGGCCCATAGAAGTGTGGTTGTAGCTTCTCGGCCCTTATGCTTCAACGTGGACTGCGTGTAAGGCTGTAGCCAGAGGTACACCAAGTCCCCCTCCTCGAAATGCCTCTCTGTCCTGTGCCGGTTTGCATACACCTTCTGCTAATTTTGGATTGTCACCAAATTATCCTTGAGAGCCTTGAGGATGTCTTGGTTCTCTTGGACCCAATATTTGGCCTTTGGGGCCCGATTGCCTCCAAAAACAATGTCAGCAAAAGATAATGCATCATATCCATATAAAGCACGGAAATGAGTCATACTAATGGACATGTGGTGGGTGGTGTTGTAGCAGTACTCACCTAGATGCAACCACCGAATCCACGCCCTTTGCTGACTGGTCACATAGTTCTTCAGGTACCCTTCTAGCCACTGATTAACCCTCTCAGCTTGGCCATTTGTCTGAGGTTGGTAGTTGGTGCTAGGAGTGAACTCGGTTCTGATCAATTTGAAAAGTTCCTGCCAAAAGCCTCCCATGAACCTGCTATCCTTGTCACTCACAATGTTCTCGGGGAGCTCGTGCAACTTGAAAATCTCCCGAAGGAACAATTCTGCAACCTGTGCAGCTTTGTATCTGGTGGGGATGGCGAAAAAGTGGGCATATTTGGTCCACCTGTCGGCCACTACGTAGATGCAGTCCTTCCCCTGGACTGTGGGTAGCCCTGTGATGAAATCCATAGAGATACTTTCCCATTTCCCCTCGGGGATGAGAAGTGGCTGTAGCAATCATGCAGGGTGGATCAGCTCTGCCCTGTTCCTCTGACATGCCTCACACTCTAGTACGTGCTTCAACACGTCCTCTTTGAGGCCCTTTCACATGAATCTCTCCATGACTGCCATATATGTTTTCTAGAACCCCTGGTGCCTGGTTAATGGTGAGTCATGTGCTGCCAGTGCCTGGAGCACCCTCTCTCTCAACTGTGAGTTGGGTACTAGGAAAATGCACCCCTTGTAATAGATGACCTCATCCATCACTCGGTAACGCTCATCTGCATGGGTACCCTCCAAGACCTCGCATGCCCTCCTATCCTTGGAGTACTCCACCAATAACTGAGCCTTCCAATCATGGAAAATGCTCACGAGGGATAAACCAGCTGGTCTCTGAGTACTGTTGAAATTTGGCTAATGCATGCATGATGGTCAACATCTCTTTTTCATATATGGAATATGACAGCTCATGTGGTAGGAGCTTCCGACTCTCGAAAGCAATAGGATGTCCATCCTGTGACAAAATTGCTCCAACTCCCACTCTGGATGCATCAAACTCCACGGTGAAGGGCTGGGTAAAATTTGGAAGTGCCAAGACCAGGAAACTGCTCATCACCTCCTTGAGGTGATCGAAGGCAACTTGTGCTCCATCAGTCCATGCAAAATCCTCTCTATTGGTCAAATCGGTCAAGGGTGTTGCCAGCTGTGAGAACCCCTTGACAAAATTCCTGTAGTAGGTGCAAATGCCCAAGAAACCCCTCAGCGTAGTCACATCTCGTGGTATCGGCTAATCCCGGATGGCCCGTATCTTCTCCTCATGGACCTTCACCCCATCAGCACCGATAATATGCCCTAGGTAGAGCATCTCTGTCAAGCCATACACACATTTGGATAACTTGGCATAAAACTGTTGCTCCTCCAGGATTCGTAGTACCTCCTCCAAGTGCTAGAGATGCTCCTCCCATGTTCGGCTGTGAATCACAATGTCATCGAAGAAAACCAACATGAACCTCCTCAGCTGTCCCTAGAAGACATGGTTCACGCATGATTGGAAAGTGGCCGGAGCATTGGTCAGCCCAAATGACATGACTAGGAACTCGAAGTGCCCATAGTGGCACCAGAAAGCTGTCTTAGAGATATCCTGATCCCTCACCCTGATCTGGTTGTACCCTGAACGCAGATCGATCTTAGAGAAGTACTTGGCTCCTCTAAGCTCATCCATTAGCTCATCTATGCGGAGAATGGGGTAGTGGTTCTTCAGTGTCTTCCGGTTGAGGGCCCGGTAGTCAATGCACATACGAGCGGTTCCATCCTTCTTCTTCACCAGTACTACTGAAGAAGCGAAGACACTGGAACTTGGCTTGATATGGCCCAATGCTAACAAATCTTGAATGGCCTTCTCTATCTCATCCTTATAGGCCTTGGGATGCCTATAAGGGGTGGTGATCATTACCTGCACAACCATCTCCAACTCAATAGTGTGCTCAAATCCCCTGTCTGTTGGCTGCCCTGGTGGAATGTCCCCAAACACAACTGCGTATCTCTCCAGCAAAGCCTGTATGTCTGGTGGTGGTGGCTGGGCCTGTCCCCCAACCTCTGAAATCATCAGCTCTATTGCCTATGCAATGTCCCTATGTTGCAGATCTGCCTCCATCCCGTCGGCCGAGACTGTTTGAGGTGGATAAGACTGCATGCCTCTTAGAACTACCAGTTTGCCATTTGGCCCAATGAACTCCATCTCTGGCTTCCTCCAATATGTCGTGACTCGCTTAAGGGAGTACAACCACCGGACACCCATCACCATGTTGGTGTCTGGCACATCAACCACAAAGAAATGGTCTGTCATCGAGTAGTTCCCCATAACTACTGTTAAGGTAGGCACATATCGAGTGCATTGTATGGTACGGTCACTTGGTACTAGGACTAAAGAGCCCTCGAACTCAACCGTGGTGAGGCCCCTCCTCTGAACCGACTGGGCATCTATGAAATTGTGGGTAGCCCCACTGTCAACTAGGACTGACACCCTCTGCCCCTGTACAGTGCCTCTGATCCTCAATGTCAGATATTTGGGAATCTTGCATAAGGAAGCAAGGACTCCCCCGAATGGGGCAAGGGATGCCCTCCCTGTGGAGGTGGTGGTGGTGGCCCTCTATTTGTCGAACTCTCACCATCTCCCACACCACACTCCTGCTCCACCTCGTCCTGCTGGTCACTGTCAGAAAAAACCTCAATATAGTGTGCTCTACCGACAGTGCACTGATGGCTTGGTGCCCAGGGCTCCCTGCATGTGAAGCACAACTTCCTCCTCTTGATGTCCTTTCGTGTCTCATCATCTAGCTGCCACCGCCCTTGTGTGGTCCTCTAAGGTGCATGTCTAGTCTCATGCCCCTTTTGTGGAAAAGGGGTCTGTGCAGGAAAAGGCGTTCTAGTCTTGGGGATGGCCCCCTGTAGATCTATGGTGCACAAAATTGCCTCCTGCAACATGGAGAGTTTGTGTGACTTCACTAGTCCACGCAGGGGCTCAAGTAAGCCCTCAATGAAGGTGTACACCCTCCTAGCCTCTGATAGATCCAGACCATCATTGGTATTCACAGAAACTCTGAGATGTACTGCTTTGAGTTGCCTGTTTGGCGCAGTTGGGCCAACTCTCTGAAATGGGCCTCTGGATCTCTTTGGTCAAAACGCTACACAACCCTCCTAGTGAAGTCCTCATAAGAAGCCACATTGGCATGCCCTAGGGTGGCCAAACCATGAAACCACCAGTCATGGTCTTCCCCCTCCATGTGTAGCATGGCCATCTTGATGGCTTCTTGTTCTGTCATCCGGTTAAGTTGGAAGTAGGTGTCCATCTTCTCAACCCAAGCCCTAGCCGCGCACTTGGCAGTGCCATCGAAAGTAGGGAAGTACATCCTCCCTATGGTCCTCTGCAGTTCATAGTTCTGTGTTCCCTATCCTCCATAACCCTTGTTCTTCTCACTCTACTTGAGCTTGCAGAAATCTTTGAAAGAGAGTGCTTCCCTAAAGATTTCATCCATAGACTGCCACTCTCTGAAATAGACTCCCATCTGAATGGGGTCTTCACCCCTTGCAGGTTCGATTTGTGCCACTGGTACAAATGAAGGCAGTGTGGCACGAGTTGACCCACTAGCTGATGGGTGCTGCGCTGCTGGTGAGGGATGATTGAATGGCTAAGAGGCTCTAGAAATTTCCCCAAACAGAAACCCTCTAGGAGTGGTCCTCTCTCTGTTCTGCAACTTTATCTCTTCTAGCATATCTTTTTGACCCTTGGCTAAGACATTCAGGGTTGTCAGAAGGCTGTCGAAAGCCACCTCTTCATTGCTCTTGGGTTCCACCATGTCCTCCTCTTCTACCATGGGTTTCCCTCTGTCCTCCGTGTCTGGATTAATCTCCAGTTCTCTTTCTTTGCTCTGGTACCTTTGCCTTCGGTATGTGATGTTCTGTTGGTCCCCTTCTCTCATAGTAGACAATCCCCATAGCTGAGCCAAGAACTAGGCTTTGATACCACTGTAATGTTCCTAAATAGGAATACAAGTGATATAAAGCAAATAATTTGTGTAGCAAAATATAAAATCGAAATACACATTAAACACCCATGGAAATGCTACAAATATGGAACAACTGAGCCATTTTATTACTTCTTTGAGGGTAAAATACAATGGATAATAGCATGGTGCACTCGGGCTTGACTCAATGGACAAGCATGACCAAACCTAGGTGAGAAAATGGCTGATCCGATGACTGCTCCAACTGCTGCACCAATTTGCATTGAGCAGCCTAGAAAAATGCCTTTCTACTAGGTTCGAATGGCTGAAAAGTCCACTTCCTGTGCTCAGAAAATTATAAGCTTTTAACCCTGGACTCCTTGGCCTAAACCCAGAAAAACCCACGAAGGAATTTGCCTGGTTTTGACTTCTGAAATTCGACCCCCTTGGAGCTCAACTTCAACTGCAACTGCAAAACTCGGCCTGCTGGAATCTGCTTGTAAATCCTCCCAGAAATGGTCCTAAAGTGTTGGGCTGACCCCTACTATCAATTCCTTGACTTCCCAGATGGGCTTCCGACCTATGGCACCTGCTCCTAAGCTCCACGAAAATGCTGGGCTGGCCCTCTGCGTTGCCCCCAAGCCCAGTAATTCAAACTGCTGGGATGCTAGCTCTGTTGGCTCCAAAAATCACAAGAAATGCTGGCCTACTACTGCTCTCCCAATCCTTTAACTCTCCCGGCAAATGGTTGATCAATGAGAGCTCCAATTCCTCCGGTGTATTCTCTAGCTAACTAGAAATACACACTTCCTGTTTATGGCTGAATGGAAGTGCTGTAACACACTCCCGCATCTCCCGAAATGATTATGACACTGCCTCCCTAGGGCGGGCAAGGAAGGTCCCATGAAGGAAAGGTTGAATCTCTCGCTTGAGAGATTCGTGGCTAAAAGGCCAGTTGACTCAGCTAAACAGCAGAGTGAACAATGGAGTAATTTTGATTGCAAGGTGTAAGAATGAATCCCAAATGAGAGCTTCTTCCTCCTTTTAACTCCTTAGGCCTTACTTGCCCCATTTGGCCCCTCCATCTAGCTATTCGACTTCCCTCCAAGCCATTTGAATGGCCCAGTCCGAATTCACATGTGGGTGGCCCCAACATTCCACTAGTAGCCAAATAAAGTCGAATTTCCTCCCAAGTCCCTAAGTTGAAAATGCAAAATTGTGTAGCAACACCCTATTACAAATGTATTTGAGAAGGGACATGACATCTCCATGCTCTTTTTCTTTGCTTCCACTTGCCTGGACCTTGCTATGATACCATGTGAAAATTTGCTGCAATAATTGATTTATTTCTCCTACTTATTTATAATAAATTATTCACCAATACTTCAGTAAATACCAAAATAAATTCAGTTGTAGACTTCACAAATTAGGAACTGAAAATTAGAAGGCAAGAGAAACATCAGCTTATGAACAATCACATTGACGCACTTGTTTTTGGACAATTGTCCCTGGAAAAACCCAATGTGGGAAAACAATGCAGCAGATCTGAGGATTCTTATTATTGGCAGTAAATATTTGAATACAATTTGGATGCCCTAGGGAAAAACGACAATCCACTCAAAGAAGATAACTGAGAATTCTCTCACACTGATTCTGGAGATTCTGCTTTGTCCCCAACCCACTGCGCAGTCCTTGCGTGAGCCTACGCAGGCTCTGCGTGATTTCTGCGTGGAGGCTCCCTTCGACTGTGTCAACCTGGACTGTTGCTACTTCTGCTGCTGAGAAATATATATTTCTCTTGCCAATCAACTACTGTGATTCCTGGCACTGAACTCTTCTCATCGACAACAGTTTTGCGTCAACCTCCTCCAGATTTTGCGCTGACCCTCTGTGTCAATCTCCTTTAGTTGCTATGCTATCCCTTCTTGGACCAGTGCTGCCTCTGTTATCCTTGTCTGTGTATTCACTGTAACTAGAAATCACTTCCTTCCAATGCTACCTCTGATCCTCTCTGCTTGATCATTGGTTTGAATTTCTTAGCAAACCCTGCCCTAGGAAAATTGAACTGAATAATCAACTCTCTGTGTCTCTCCAAGTGAAACCCAAGCCTCCATCTTATACTTTTCCTTTTGAGTCTTCAACGACCGAGATTAAGTCTCTAATCGACGACTAAGATTAAAACATGACTTGATCTGCCTTCGAGATCATTCTCACCCATATTTTGATTAATACCCTTTAATATTTTAATTTCCCTAAGTTTAGACTTAGGAACTCTATTAAAAATATTAATTATTTTAATAAAATACAATCCAGGTGAAATTTCACCAAACGGTTTCTGAGTTCTTTAGAACTCATGTGCCTTAGCCTCTCCACCAATTTTCAATGTTAGAGTACTTCCAATGCTACCAAAAACTAACATAGAGCTTGAGCTTAAGGCCAAGGTCCAACTAGTGAATGGCTGGCCAGGCATATAGGCATTGTAAATATACTTCTATAGACCGTGTGGTAAGCTTGCTGTAGTGAACTCAAAGTTGTGTAAATATTAATGTTAATATTAATATTATAATATAATAAGTAATGGTCCAAAATGGCTGGGAAGAGCATGATAGGGGCTATGATTCCACTAAAGGGGAAGAGGAAAAGTGGGCCTATGGGAGAGTCATCCTCTGTTTCTAAGTGTTAGCCAATGAACTCATCTCTTTTCATGCACCTCAATTAAAGTTCATCCACCACCTTTGATTTATAAGCCAATCACTGAATGCATGTTGTGGTTGGTAAGGAAAGTGTACCTCACATATTTATGGAGGCATGGGGCTGGGTAAATCTACATGAGAAAATGTGTGAGTCATCCTTCCTGATGAGAATTTGATTCTCTTGTCTTTTCTCATGGGAACAATTTTTTCCATTGGCTTGTCATCATTTCTCATGTTCATGCCCTTTTACTCCTCATGTTGCATTCTCCATTGCTACTCATTAACCAAACTTGGATATTGACCAAATCAACACTGGAAATGATCAAATCAACACTGTGAAATACAAATTTGTAGACCTCGGGGAAAATTTGGATTGCAGTAGGTCAGCATAAAGTTTGGTCAAGTTAGGAAGCCTTCACCCACTATGTATTTGCAACTCATTGGGTTCTTGAAAGCCAAGTTTTATTCTTCCACATTTATCTTAAAAAGCATTCATTAGATTAGACTCTTTATGCTGACATCAAGCAGCATTGGAAGGGAATAATATCCTTAGGAATTATTGAACCATCTGCACTAGATGCCCATGGTTGGGTGGAAAATTGCTCATACATAGTCAGTTTCTTGGACTATCTTTTATTAAAAGATAAGCGTTCAATCTTTGTATGTATATTTATAATTGAATTGCAGTTCTCTTATGAAAATATGTGTATTTTGCATGCTTTTTGTGTGAATTTGCTTTATTCTGAATAGAGGCATTTGATTTCCATGAAATCTCTTAATTCTTTCTTGTTGAATTGTGATGCATTTTATTAGTTGCACTCATATATTCAATAGAATTTTTCTGCGCTGTTACTGGCCCAAAAGTGAAGTGGGTTCTCATTCTATGGCTAAAATCCATGGAAGGGGACATGCCACCTATTTAGGGAATCAACCACAGTTTTTGCATGGATAGGATTATAGTTAACTGTGTTTATGGTTGCTAAAGTCAATTCAGGATGAATAGGTTGTTGGTCAGTTTGTTCAGGGCTTAGCATATTGACAAATTTTATTATATACTTGTCTCAAGCCTTGTCATGTTATTGTACACACTAATACGGCGAAGTTCACTAGGGAAGGGAAACCAGGCATATTTATAAATCATTTATTTTGGTTCCCTTGTACATGCGTTCATATATAATTCTCTTGGGAATTTCATTATGATCTTGTGTTATGCTTAGCTCTAAAAGACATTTGCATTTGGCCCTGTTGATTTAACACTAATCTTCCATGCATATGCAATAGATGTCATGTCCGCTTTCTCTCATAAAGGCCTTGCCAATTTGGGACTGCTTATTGGTTAGGGAAGATGAATCATAAGCAGTCCTTTAAGTGAGGTGCTCTAGGGATTCATAATGATCCAATATTTTGTCGGACATTCATAATGATTTAAATATTGCTTAGACATTTGTCTAAAACATTTCACCAATACATTTGTGCCAAGATACTTGAGGTGGAAAGGGGTGAAACACTTTTCCTCTTTGCCATGTTTGCTCTCAGTGATTTTGACATTCACTTCGTATTGAGCAATTACTATTTTAACTCTATGATGTATTCATGCCTTTTTTATACCTTGTTTGTATTTCTTTCCATCTAGATTTACAAATTCCACCTCTCTTCATCTTTTCTCTCATTACCCATAAGACCAACATCAAAACATAGATATGATAACAAGATCACAACAAAACGTAAGGTTGACTCAGGAGCTTGGTGATTAACCTCTGTTACCCAAATAATCAATTAAGCTTATTTACACTTGAGTGATTTACGATTGAGGTGAAAACATCATTTTTTAGGTGCTAGGGATACATTACCTAATCCCAACCCTAATAATGATTATGTGCTAATTAATGACCCACTACCGGTGTATAGTAAATGACATTAATGATCACCAAGGGACCACAAAGTTGAACTTAACCACCATAATACCAACATTGCCCTTAAGCTTGAATTGGGGACAAAGAAAGTGAAGGTGGAACATTCATGCATTTGACCATGTAAAGATTGCATCCTGTAAGAACTGTGAATAATTTAAACAACTATTCCCTGTGAACAGAATATGAAATAACATAATATTACAGCCATTGCAGAAACAGTAACAGAATATTACAGCCATTGCAGAAATAGTAAAGGCTTCTAAAATTAAACATCATGAGCCTGTGATAAAAATTCCTGAGTTTTATAAATTTAACTGACAAAACCAATGAGAGTACTTACCTATAATCCTATGGTTGATGATGCCTCAACTGCTCCTGCTTCGGTTACCAAAAGACCGAAACCACCTAGCCAAACTGAGCAGAACCTCGCTTACTCAGTCCAGTAAGCTTCTCAGTTGAAGTAGACTGCTCCCTCGTGCCCAAAAACCTCAGAACAAGCAAGGCTCAATTGTTCTCATGAACTCTGTGTGCCGATTTTTCCTCCTATGTCCCCCCCCTTCTCAAAATTGTTCCCTGCTCCTTATATGCTGTTTCTTGGCGGTGGTCGCTCCCTCCACCTGCAGGCTACAACCCACAACTGCACTTTCTCGTGACACCCTTCCCATGTCACGTGATATAAATATTCTGCTTCACCTTCTCGTGACACCCTTCCCATGTCATGTGATATATATATATATTTCTTTTTTTAAAGGTATATTGATTTTTGATTTAATATCCTTTTGTTTGTTTTTAATATAATACTTTATCTTTAATTTATTTTTATTATTATATTAACTGATTAATATAATTTATTAATATTAATATAATTTATTTTTATTTATTTTATAGATAGGTTGTTACATACGCTCCCCCCTCAGAAAACTTCGTCCCGAAGTTAGAGTCTTTATCTTATATGAATATTTATGATAGCGCTTAGTACATTCTTCTTAGAATTGTGTATTGAGGTTAAATTCTTACTTAATGTGAGGGCACTATAAAATTGGTGTTTTGCATATTTTAGGTTTATAACTTTAAGATCATGTTTCACTTCATCAGGTTCCCCAGCTATTACAAAATCATCCTATACTTCGTAATTTCTTCTGCTCCCATCCTATTCGTCCTCTACTGGAGTATGCCATGGCGTCAGTTATACTGGCCTAACCATTTATAAAATCCAAGAATAACAACGTCGGCTATACCGCCCTGATCCCTAGTAGGCATCCGGCAGTCATCATCACACGTCTAGGGGAGCGTGACTCACACAATCCTCTCATGACTCTAGGATTCGGAGGATAAACGGTGGGCAACACCTCCACTCCTAGTAGAATCAGGTTTAATACCTTATCATGAAATCTCTTTGAGCCTAAGTTTCCGTCATCACGTGGTCATTTTGGTAACGGATATTATCTCCAATCATAAACACTTGTCCATGCATTTATAAAATGTGCATTAACATATCCAAAAACAAATAGTTGATGTATAATTCATACATGTCAATTATAGTATAACATACTTGCCATATTCTATTCATGTTATTAACTTTTTAAAATGTAATCATTCTTTGATTTCTATCTCATCAATCATATTGATATGCATAAATGAAATAAAATTATAATATTTTAATTCCCATCAAAAGCAAAATTACTCAAATATTTAAACTTTACTTTGATAACTATAATTTAGTAAGATCAATAACATATTCTGTCTTGGTATTCATGTACTAGTGGAATTAAACAGATATTATGTCATAAAAATTCACGTTTATATATGATCATTTCAAAATGGTTCTGAGTTTCTGATTTAAAGTAAAGCAAATATACACAAAACATGGTTTAAAGTTCTTCAAAATTGATACAAGTTGGGGTATTTTTGACATATGATTTCCGTATCTTCCCAAGTAGCTGATCCAGGACTATACTTGTCCCACTGGACTTTAACTTGGTCTATTAGACGATTCCTGAGCTGTTGAACCCTACGTTCCAATATACGTAATGGTTCGACCGATATGGTTCCTTCGTCCAATACCTGCAGTTCCTTCCATTGAAGGTTATGAGATCGGTCAGCTATGTAATGCCTTAATACAGATACATGAAACACATTATGAACTTTATGCAAGTGAGGTGGCAGTGCAAGACAATAAGCGACAGGTCCAACTCTTTCCATAACTTTAAATGGTCCAATAAATCGGGGTGATAACTTTGTCCATTTTCCGAATCGAATAGTGCTTTTATTTGGTTTGATGTGGATGAAAACCTGATCCCCCGTCTCATACTTCTTATCAGTTCTATGAGCATCAGCATAACTCTTTTGTCTATCCTGTGCTTCCTTTGATCGTTGTCTAATTTTTTTTGCTTGCTCCTCCATTTCTTGTATTAATTCTGGTCCTACTATCACCCGATCTTCTAATCTGTCCCAATTTAATGGTGTTCTACAAGGTCTACCATATGATGCTTCAAATGGAGGCATTCCAATTGAGCTGTGGTAACTGTTATTGTATGCAAATTCGACTAAAGATAAGTGCTTTTCGTAGTGTGATCGCTGATCCATAACATATATCCTCAACATATCTTCAAGTACTTGATTTACCCTTTCTGTTTGCTCATCAGTTTCAGGATGATAAGCTATACTCAAATTTAGTTGGGTTCCTAAGGCTGACTGCATGCAAGTCTAGAATCTTGAACTGAATCGAGAATTTCTATCTGATATGATCTTCTTAGGTACTCTATGAAATCTGATAATTTCATTTATGAATACTCGAGCTACGTCAGCAACTTCGTAAGTATCTCTTACGGGAATGAAATGGGCACTTTTCGTAAGTATCTAGTATCAGAGCCATGTTCAAACTCTCGGATTTGTTAAGTTTGTTAAAATAACGTTGCTTGATCTAAAAACAAAGAATAAGGAGTCAAGAGTTAAAAGTCTGTGACTATATATTAGAGAAAAGCCTTCCATTACAAGCATAATGAACTTTGTCTGAAGAAGTAGTGATAGAAAGTGGAAGCATAATGAACTCTGCCTGAAGAAGTAGTGATAGCAAGTGCTCCACTGCTACAGATGCATCTTCTGACTGAAGAAATGCAACTAAAACCCTCTCCATTACTAAATACTTCTGTTTTCTGATGACTTAGAAAAGAGTTCTTATCTTGGAAAGGTAACTCTGTATCCGAAAAGAAGAAAGGTGATTAGTTTACATGTGCATGCTTTACCCAAGGATGGCTTGGGGCTAAGCAGTACTTTCCTTGAATACTTGACTACCCTATGACAAAATTCTTCAGAAGCCTACCCCAGAGGTTAATTTCCTTATTATCATTGACATATGATCTATTATCATTGACATCTGATCTATTGTTGTTGATGTACATCGTTGCAGTAGTTACTCTAGATACAGTAAAACATCTTTAGTTACACTATCTCTAATTCAGAAAAGTGCCATCTCTTCTTGAGTTATTTATACAATCCATGTCTTTGATTGACCTGCAAACAAAGGTTTCATCTTGTTCAAAAGCTGTAAAAATCTTGAGAGGAAAGCCAGTTCGCATCAAAAAAATAAAAAAAATAACAATAGACATGTTTATATACATTATAAATTTTTTATTTAGAGCTGCTGTCAAGCTGAATGAATGATATATATTGCAGCCTAAATAATGGAAACTACATATTTCTAGAGCTAACCTTAGAGCCTCTCGAACTTATGCAGTCAATGAATGCAGCAGCTGAGGCCTACTGTGGCCTGGCACGCGCAAAAGGGATAATCCAATGCACAGAGGCTTCCAAATTCTTCGAAAATTAATTCCCTCACCGCATCATGGTTTCAAAACTGTGCTCACTTCATCTACTCTGTTCTGAAAACAAAAGGGATGAACGACAGTGCCAAAAAAAAAAAAATTTCTTATATAACAGTGCCATGCACTAGCTTCTTCAGGACCAGACATCAATAGCTGTCCTCACGCAAATCACCTTTGTGAAGTATGCAGGCGTGTTACTGTGAAGATGCGCGAAGGAAATAATTTTATTTTTTTAGGTGTCAAGCGATGAATTAATGTTCAAATTATATCGTGACCATATATTAAACTATATGATATGCCATATATATCAACGTCGGTGTAATGTCATAACTATATGCCACGGGTTCTAACCATATGCCACTGTCGGACTATGGTTCAAACATATATTATGTTAAAACCTTCAATACCCATCGAATATAAGCCGCAGGGTCCAATGGTATAAAACTTGGTTAAAACCATATGTTATAAATGGTTCATATATATCTGCTGGGCGATTTGTCATAACCATTATATAATGTAATACTAATAACCATTACTATAATGTAATTTATTAATTTATTAACTGTTCTTAATATGGGTCATATCAAGTATATGATATATATATATACAACATACAAAATACAAGAGCATTTGTGATATATTAACCATATCCATATTTAATTATTTCCAAAACACAGGAGCGTATGCGATGTAATTATTTAATGTATGTCATAAACCGCTGGATAACACCATAGCCGAAACCATATTATATGGTAATTCAAATCAAATATATGCGATATATTCAACCATATAATGCTGGAGCGTCGGGTGGGGAATTCGACCCATTGACCTCCCAAACATATAAGACTTCACCGCATACGGAATTTTCATTGCGCCGTATACCTTCGGACTAGAGCATTGGGTGGGGTTTTGATCAGCTGACCTCCCCATTACTATGCCGTTATATATATATATTATAATATATATGGCGTAATATCAATGCCGTAATAGCTCATAAATTTTGTATCAAATTATACTTAACTTAATATATGATGCATCGTATTCATGCACTCGGTGAGGACTAAGCGAATTAAATTTTAATGTTTTAAATGATATATAATTATTTTAAGATTATTTAAAAAAAAGAAGAAGATTATTTATTAAAATAATAAATAATAATATAATAATAATAATAATATAATATAATAAAAGAAGATAGACTCAGTTGGGCCCACTAAATAATAAAATGATAATTGGAATACTTAGTATTCTCCTTAGTTTAACGTTAATGATATTTAAAAATATTAAAAGTACATGTATATTAAAATATTTAATCATCAGCTTTGGAAACGATATGCGAGTTAGTGGAGAATGTTTACTAGGAGAATGAATGTTATGAAAGAAACTTAGAAAAATTTGCATTATATATTAAGGCTTATAAAAACTCATGCATTAAAATAAGTATTATCATGCATTAGGATAGGATTCCCTACAATAGGACAAGGAGGTTGCCAGACCACCCTCCTTGACCTCGGTACTAGTAAGATCTGCCTAGCAAGTAAAAAAATAGCAAAAAAAAAACTATACCCGTTTATAAATGTGAAGTTGCAAAAACTATATGTTAAATCCGAATGTATACCTCAAATTTTTACAAATTTTATTATGTATACAGGAAACATTACGATGGTAAGGACATATGAGCGACGACAACGTGATCGTGTAGCATCTCCGTCATTAATGCCACCACTGTCGTCATCATCATCTCCATATCCACCACCATCATCATTGCCTCCATCGAGCCCATCATCAACACTGATCGCTTTGATACCAGATGTAAGAACTGTGAATAATTTAAACAACTATTCCTTGTGAACATAATATGAAATAACAAAATATTACAACCATTGCAGAAACAGTAGCAAAATATTACAGCCATTGCAGAAACAGTAAAGGCTTCTAAATTTAAACATCATGAGCCTTTGATAAAAATTCTTGAGATTTATAAATTTAATTGACAGAACCAGTGAGAGTACTTACCTGTAATCCTACGGTTGATGATGCCTCAAATTGCTCTTGCTTTGATTACCAAAAGACCGAAACCACCCAGCTAAACTGAGCAGAACCTCGCTTACTCAGTCCAGTAAGCTTCTCAGTGGAAGCAGACTGTTCTCCCATGCCCAGAAACCTCATAACAAGCAAGGTTCAATTGTTTGTCATGAACTCTATGTGCCAATTTTTCCTCTTGTTCCCCCCCCCTTCTCAAAATTGTTCCCTGCTCCTTATATGCTGTTTCTTGGCAGTGGTCGCTCCCTCCTCCTGCAACCCACTGCTTCACCTTCTCGTGACACCCTTCCCATGTCACATGATATAAATATTCCGCTTCACCTTCTCGTGACACCCTTCCCATGTCACGTGATAAATATTCCGCTTCACCTTCTCGTGACACCCTTCCCATGTCATGTGATATATATATATATATATTTCTTTTTTTAAAGGTATATTGATTTTTGATTTAATATCCTTTTGTTTGTTTTTAATATAATACTTTATCTTTAATCTATTTTTATTATTATATTAACTGATTATATAGTTTATTTATATTTATTTATATAGATAGGTCGTTACACATCCCTACAATTTGTATTTCTTTCTAGAAAGATTTTCTAGTTCCATCTTTCTTAATCTCTTGCCTTATTATCTTCTCTAGTTTTTCATATTATTTTATCCAATGAATGTATAAATCTCTATATGAACTTGTTATGGGCCCAAAGGGTTCCAAACTCTATTCACATACAATGCAAAGTTTCATGGTATACAAAGAGCACAAGATTATATACAAATGTAATAATAATATATAATAATAATAATAATTATAATATGATTGATAGATTGATGATTACAATGAATGAATGGCTTGGCTTATATAGGCCATAAAGAGGAGTAGTTACGATGAAGAGTCATGATCATAGCATTATAATAATGTCAATTAATATTGAATACAATTATATTTAATATTATAATATACCAAATTAACTATATCACAAGATTAAGGATCCACAGTGAAGATGGGTAGCCATTATCCTAGAAGACAAGAAAAGATACAGTTCTACTTGTTAGTTTATGTAGCTCGAACATGTGTTCTAGTCTCAGATGGCATTTGTTAGGCTAAGGAACATCTTTTCTCCAATACCCAAAAAAAGTTTCCAAGGAAAAGTACCTTAATTAGAATTAATTAGCCAATTTATTAATTTTCCAACGCCTAACTTGGGGAAATGGCTTGATCAATTTCCCTCTAGTGACTTCTAGAAAAGTCATAAGAAGGGGTTACGATGATTTTATCCATTGATTGAAATTAGATCATGGCCGTTGATTTGTCAACGATAGATTATAAGAGGAAATCGATGGGCATTTGGAGAACACATCGAGACACAAATTTGCCGTGATAGCAAGGGTGCAGAGGTAGTGCAGGGGCATTAGTAGATTGAGACTAGTAGTGTTTGGAGACATGATTGCCGGAGGAGATTTATCACCGTGATTTCCAAAGATTATTGGATATTGAAGGTCGAATTGCTAGAGCAAGGAGATAATTTCTCAAAGAGATCGATTTTCACAGGGAGTCAAGTCTGCCAGTTGGAGTCAAGTTCTAGGGAGGCCGAGTTAATTTTCCTAGTAGTATAAGTTTGCTAGAGAGGGGCTTATTACCCACCACTTATGGGTGATATCCACACGAGAAATTTTTCTCCTAGATGGTCCTCAACTGGCAGCCAACCACCCCTTGCATCCACTAGATAGTTCGATGTGCCATCGTCTTCGTCACCATTATGAGCCAACCATTATGCACCCTCGCCCATTTGTCATTATCATATGTTTGAAGGTGGGCCTTCCAAGACCGAAGATATGACTTACATTATGTAGTTGGGTACTTTTGTTTACTTATCATGGACACTTTCGGGCATAGATTAGTGGGGGGATTCGGCGGAAAGAATGGGCTTGGTTTGTACTTTTGTCCCCTCTGTCCAACTTGGTGGTTAACCTTGTATCCTAGTCCCGCAGGATCTCCTTTATTGGTTACTAGCTTCAGGAGTGCCGCTACATGGGAAATCCCGATTTCAGTTGCGTGGTCCCACTTCTCGACACCACATACATCACTCCCCTCTGCTCATTATAACCCATTTTCATATATTTCCCATTCGGGTCCACATTTTTCCATTGGGTTTAGAAGGAGTTAGCTTCCCCCCCTTGCCCACACTTTGGGTCGGGCCTGGAACGATGCCCCAGAGGTTGATGCAGATAAAAATAAAGTAAATGTTAGAGCAAACTAGTGCGCAACAGAATATAGAAGACAAATACAGTATAAAAAACATACACAAATGACACAGTGATTTAACGTGGTTCACCCAACCAATCTGGGCTACGCCCACCAAACAGAGGCATCGACAATCTTATTATTAAAATAGGAGATTACAATAATTTATTTCCTCACACACTCTACCTCATCACAATATCTGTACGGGCATATATTTTATACCTAAGAGAATCCAACTGACTCATAAATCCTCTCACAACAAATATAGGATGCATTAACTCTTTCCTAACAAAATAGAGCTAATATAGCAACAAATCCTATTGTTGTCACATACATGAGATTTTGCCCAATTTGTTAAAACCGAAAATCTCAACAATCTCCACCTTGACAACAATTAGCCTGATACCCTGTTTCTTTATTATTTTTATCTTTTCTGCAAGCCAAGAGAAGCCAAACACCAACGTAGCTTCTCTAACAAAACTGGTTTCGTGAACATGTCTGCACAGTTCTCCTTTGTATGCACCTTTTCAAGAGAGACTCCCCTTTCAGTGATAACCTGTCTTACAAAATGGTACTTGATCGGTATATGCTTTGATTTGCTATGATAGGCCAGATTCCTAGCCAAATGTATTACACTTTGACTATCACAAAATAACTTGATGTTGTCCTGCAACCTACCAAACTCACCAAACAAACTTTTCAACCAAATCGCTTCTTTGCAAGCATGAGAAGCAGCAATGTATTTTGCTTCAGTAGTGGATAAAGCAACAATGTTCTGTAGCTTTGACATCCAGCTAATAGCTCCACTTGCAAGAGTAAAGACATACCCTGATGTTGACCTTCTTTTATCCAAATCACCTGCAAAATCAGAATCAACATATCCGCAAACAAATTCACTACTTTTATTATAAGTGATACAATAATCACTTGTGCCTCTCAAATACCGAAGCACCCATTTCACTGCTGACCAGTGTTCTTTACCTGGATTTGTCATATACCTGCTGACAACCCCAACTGCATGTGAAATATTTGGTCGAGTACAAACCATCGTATACATCAAACATCCTACTACATTGGCATATGGAATTCGAGACATATATTCCTTTTCTTCATCTGTATTAGGACATAAACTAGAAGAAACCTTAAAATGGGAAGCTAAAGGGACTGACACAGGCTTCACATTGTTCATACCAAACCTCAAGAGTATTTTCTCAATATACTTCTGTTGTGATAGCCACAGCGTACCATTGCTCCTGTCTCTGAAAATCTCCATGCCCAAAATCTGTCTTGCTGCTCCTAGATCTTTCATATCAAATGTCCTTGCCATCTGAGCCTTTAACTTGTTGATCTCTTCTATGCTTTTGCTTGCTAAAAGCATATCGTCAACATACAACACTAAGATAATGAATATGCCATTACTTAATTGCTTAAAATAAACACAATGATCATATTCACTTCTTATATATTTCTGACTCAACATGAAAGAATCAAACTTCTTGTACCATTGCCGAGGCGACTGCTTCAAACCATACAATGATTTCTTGAGCCTGCAGACAAATTTCTTATTGCGATGTTGAACAAACCCTACCGGTTGTTCCATATAAATTTCCTCATCTAAATCTCCATGTAAAAAATTGCGGTCTTAACATCTAGTTGCTGCAATTCTAAATCAAGCAAAGCGACTAATGTTAACACAATTCTAATTGAAACTATTTTAACAACCGGTGAAAAAATCTCATGAAAGTCAATGCCTGCTTTCTGAGAAAACCCTTTTGCGACCAGCCTCACTTTGTACCTGTCCTCTGTATCATTCACACCCTGTTTCAACTTGAAAACCCATTTACAGCGCACAGTTTTCCTGTCTTTTGGAAGTTCAACCAGATCCCATGTGCCATTCTTACCTAAGGCCATCATTTCGTTCTTCATCGCTGCTTTCCACTGTTCACTTTTCGAACTTTCTACAGCTTCCTGATAGCACAGAGGTTCATCATCGTTAGCAGTAAATGCAACTGAAGTAACATAATCATTATACCTTTTCGGAGGGCGTTTGATTCTTGTAGACCTCCTTAAGGATGTTTCTGGTGCTTCCACAATTGGCTGACTACCATTTGTAGGAATTCTTAGAATCAGCATCTAGACTGTTCATGATCTACATCTGAACCTTGTTCATAGATCGATTCTGAAACCTGTTAATGACTAGTATCGAACTATGGTCATCATGACTATAAAATAAGAAGTGCTTTCAAACTGAATTTGCTGAAAGTCGATACATCATCCTGTTTCAATTTATTAATCTACATCTAATTGTACAAGAGAGGATTCATTAAACTTTACATCTTTGTTGATGATGATTTTGCGGGTAGTAGGATCCCACAATCTATATCCCTTTGTTCCATCACCATACCCAACAAAGATATACCTTTTTGACTTTGGATCTAATTTAGTTCGCTGATGTTTAGGCACAAGAGCATATGATCACAACCAAACACTTTGAGTTTAGAATAATCACAAGGGTGACCTTTCCATACCTCTTGAGGAATCTTGCAACTTATCATCGTTGATGGTGATCGATTTATCACATAATAAGCTGTAGCCACCGCTTCTGTCCATAATTCCTTCTGCAAACTAGTGTTACTCAGCATACTCCTTGCTCTCTCTAAAAGAGTCCTATTCATGCGTTCATCAACTCCATTTTGCTGAGGAGTACAAATAGTGGTCTTATGTCTCTTGATCCCTGCATCCTTGCAATAATTTTCAAACTCCTTGGAAGTAAACTCACCACCATTGTCAGTTCTTAAACATTTTATAGTTCTACCAGTGATGTTTTCTACCAAT
>APFE030963262.1:284981-321890 GCA_000404065.3 Pinus taeda | reverse complement strand
ATATATGTGTGTGTTTTTCACAGCATTCCTTATGCATTCCACTATTGGTTGTTTATCGCATGCTCTCCTTTCAGATGTATATATGTATCGATGATATGAATAGTGAATGTAGTAATTTGTATGTATCGCTTCATTGTGACTATTCATGTGAAGAAATCTTTGAATGATTGAACATCTTTTATTTATTTTACAGAGTCATCTATATGCCTGATAAATAGATAAAGATTATTTAACGCTACATTCTGAATGAATAAGTTGTTCCCGAGATTAGTATTAGTTTCCCTATTTTTGTCAATAGAATAAGTTATTCACCTATCATTTAAGCAATTTATTCATCACCCATCCATCCCTTTTATTTCATTATCGAGAAACTGGTCCCGTTATCTCCAGTCGGAGCCACCATTCCAAACGGAAAAGGAGCTGTACCAAGGTCCGGACCGGGTGCTTATCCCTGATGTTGTGGCAATGATTTCCGAGGCCTCAACACCTTGACATACAAAAAAATCAATGGGGGTCATACTATTAGGTTTCTTAGTATGCCTTCCCATTATGCTCTATCATCCTTCTCAATTTTGTTTCCTTTACTCATCATGGATTTCTATGATATTTCCCCCCTTTTCACATCCCTATTTGGTTGTTTATTCCTTCCTTTCCATTCGTACTCATCGAAACTTGAAGTTGGCAAGCCTCCCCCTCTGACCACCACTAATTCTCTATTCGACTTCTTGCAAGGTCTCAAACTTTTTTCCTAGATGCAATTTTTTCATCCTTTAAATTTGGGGCTACTAATTCTTTCACATCTCTTCCTTCCTGTGACATCCATGAGCCATCAACATGCTAACTATCATTAGGATGGTGGTCGTTATGGTAATGTTAAATTCTCATCAGTTGTAGAAATTCCCACTGTAGATCAACAGATTATGCAATATACTAAAACACAATACAAGATCTACTTCTACAACACTCTGCGGAAGCTTAATCGAATTGAGAAAAATCAAGAGAACACATATAACTGAGAATGAGAAATCAATCACACATAACACAGAAGAAATAACTCGGGGAAAGCCTCGACATAAAACCCCAATCTCTGTATTATCATACAAGTGGAAATTTTGTTCAAGTTACAAAAAGAATCAGCTCTCAAGCTATCCTGCTCTCTCTGCAATCAAACAATACAGCTCACTAACTGAATAGACACTATATATGTCCTCCTCAAGCCCTCCAAGCCTCCTATTTCCTTGTGCAGTTTTTCTTGGGGTCTAGTGAAGCCACATGTGTGAATTGGCCTCACCACACTCACAAAACCTGAAGAAGTAACTGTTCAATCCTTAAGGAAAGTATTTCTTCTGCATGCAAGGAATATTCACAATGAAATATTCTAGCAACTGATAGTACACTGCCCCTCCATCTGATCTCAAGTGGGTCTCTGTTTGAACTGACATGCATGAGTTATTTATGAGAGAATATTTAGTTATCTGAAGTGCAGTAGTTACATGCACATGCATGCATGCATTAACTAACTAAACTCATATTAATTCAAAAAACTGTTTGAATGAACTTAACTGGACTTGACTCAGTTACCTAAGTCAACTAATTACAACTCAATATTACAACTCATCCTTATCTCTTTAATTGATGGATAAATTCCTCAATTAATGGAGAAACTATTGCATGTCCCCACATAGACTTCATGTTTGATTTTTCTTAACTAATTAACTCATGGTGAATTAATTAATTATTTTACAAACAACTGCTAAGATCAAATTCGAATTTTACTTCACTATTTTAGTTTAGGGACTGACTAAAATAGGAAGGTATACCTAAATTCTATTTATAGTAGTACTAAATTTAGCACTTCTATATTTAGCATTTCTTGTTGCTATTTTCAACACTCCCTCTCAACAAGAAAGGGATTATCAGTAACCCCAACCTATCTCCGTGGAAATCGAACTTGCATTTTGATAATGCGTTAGTCAAAATATCTGCATGCTATTCCTCGGTCGAAACATACAGCAACAACATGATCCTCTTAACCGCACAGTCTCGAAGATGGTGATATTGGATATCTATGTACTTGGACTTGTCATGAAAAAATGGATTCTTAGAGAGTTTTCTACAACTCTGGTTATCGCAGTAGATCATTGTAGGATCCCTCCTCTGACCAAGTAATCCCACTAGAATCTTCTACATCTAAATGGCTTCACATGCAGCCTGACTAGCAGCCATGTATTTAGCCTTTGCTGAGCTAAGTGCAACTGATCTTTGTTTCCTACTGTACCAAGAAACTGCAACTAAACCAAGGTTGAAGATTCCTCCAAAAGTGCTCTTCCAGTCTGATGGACTCCCTGCCCAATCCACATCTGTGAAGCCTTGAATCTTCACTCCCTCTGTTCGTCTGTACCACAATCCAAACTGAGATGTGCCTCTGAGGTATCTCAGCACATGCTTCGCTACCTTCCAAAATAGCTTAGTAGGCTGAACCATAGCTTGACTCAGCTGGTTCATCGCGAAGCATAAGTCAGGTTATGTGTTCACTAGATACATAAGTGAACCCACCAGTTGTTGATAAACAGTAGCAGCTACTACCTCACCTGAAGTAACATCCTCCTTCCTCTAGTTCCTAGCTAGAGGAGTCTGCATGGGCTTGCACTTCTCCATGTGAAAACGCCTGAGTATCTCATTGGCATACTTTCCTTGAGACATAAATACTTCACCATCTTTCTGCCACACCTCCATGCTTAGAAAGTAGTGCATAAGACCCATGTCTTTCATTTCGAACTCTCTTGCAAGGTCCTCCTTGCAAGACTGTATCAGCTGATCATCACTTGTCAAAATCAGATCATCGACATAAAGAATAATGATAAATGGTTTACCTTTTACCATGATGTGGTAAAGGTTCACATCTGCTTCCTCTTGGTGAAGCCCAATCCAGTGAAATAACTGTCGATCTTGGTATACGAAGCACGGGGTGCTTGCTTCAGCCCATACAAAGTCCTCTTGACTCTGCACACATGCGACTCACGATCAAATGTCTCGAAACCTTCTGACTGCTCAATGTACACCTCCTCCTTAATCTTCCCATTGAGGAATGTTGTCTTCACATCCATCCGGTGGATCTTCCACCCCATTTGACCTGATAGTGCCAACATTGATTTAATCGATGAGTACCTTGCTACGAGAGAAAAAGTCTCATCGTAGTCGATCCCCTCGACCTATGAGAAACCCTGGGTAACAAATCATGCCTTATGTTTCTCAACAATGCCATCAGCTACCTGCTTTACCATGTAAATCCATTTGGAACTCACCACTAACTTACCCTGAGGTCTTGGGACAACATCCCACACACTGTTCCAAATGATTGAGTCGTACTCCTCTACCATTGCATCAACCCAGACTGGTTGTTGCACTGCCTCCTCGAATGAAGAAGGTTTGTTATCTATACACTCCCCAAGCAGGGCCATGTATCCAGTGTACCGCTCGGGTGACCTCCTCTATCTGCACTGAGAAGATGGCTATCCCACATTCTCCGACGCATCCAACATCAACCTGTCAACTTCCCTTGAGCGTTTCCACCCATCTTTGTAAGTATCAGCATGAGTGGATGTCTCCACTCCCAGATCCTCTGCATGCGACTGCTCCGCATCAATCTGAGGCTCCTCCTCCTTAGGAACTGAAAGTTCCTCATCTGCATGCAACTTGAGCTCCTTGTCAAGTGATAATCGCATGGCTTTCTGCTCGTCGAACTTCAGATCCCTTCGTACCACTGTCCTCTGAGTGGAAGGCAGGTACACCCGATAGTTGTGGGATGTATTCATGTACCCCACAAGTATTCCCAACTCAGCTATTGGGTCTAGCTTCTTCCTGGCATCTTTGGCCACATGACAGTAAACTGATGATCTAAAGATTCGGAAGTGACTTACATTAGGCCGCTTCCCAAAAAATGCCTCCATAGGTGTCTTCATCTCCAGTATATGGTGCGGGCTTCTGTTCTACAAGTATACTGTTGTATTGCATGCCTCAGCCCACAAATGCAGTGGTAGGCTTTGGTCATGCAACATCACTCAAGCTACTCCCACAATCGATTTGTTCCTCCTTTCAACCACCCAATTCTGCTGTAGGTTATGGGGTGCCATCAATTCTCGTTTAATTCCCTCTGTAGTGTAGAAGTCTTTAAACTGTTGGGAGACATACTCTCCACCATTGTCACTACGTAAGGCTTTTATTTTCTTTCTAGATTATTTCTCTGCCAAGGCTTTAAACTCACAAAACCTCAAGAAGGTCTAATCCCTTTTTTGCATAAATTAGATCCAACATCTATGAGAAAAATCATCAATAAAAATAACATAATACCTTTGTTTGGCAGTAGAGGCTATAGAGAATGGTCCACAAATATCTGAGTGAACTCGCTCCAGGATTACTCCAGCTCTACTGTCTCGACCCAGAAAGGAAGATTTCGCATACTTACGCAAGGTACAACCTTTGCATGTATTTGTCTGCTCAAGTTTTCCCTTAGGTAATCCAGTAGAAATATGCTGCATGATCTTCAAGGCTCCATGGTGCAAGTGGCCCAGTCTTTTATGCAATAGCTCACCAACATCTTGGCTCTGCACCATCTCAACTTTGGAACTCAATGCAACACAATCGTTTACCTCAAGCTTGTAGAGATTCTTTACTCGAATCCCAATTCACTTTTTCTGTCCAATACCGATATGCCTTAGGAAAACTTTTCCTTTACTAAAGACTACATCATAGCCTTTATCTTCTAGCATAGCGACAGACACGAGATTCTTCTTCAGACCTGCTACATACTTTACATCAGTCAGGGTGAGGGGAGCTCCATGCTCCCTCTGAAACACAACCGTACCTTCACTTGAAATACAGTACTTTCCATCATCACCCATCTCGATCCGCATCTGGAGATCCTTCTCCTCCAAGGTACTGAAAATATTCTTGTCACCTGACATGTGGAATGAAGCTCCATTGTCCAGGTACCACACATATCCCACCATGGATGAAACCATGCATGCGATAAGTGAGAAATCTAGCTCAAACTATGAGGCCAGTGCCTCGCCATCAGATCCCTTCGAGGAACCCTTCTTGGATTTCTTCTATGGACAATTCGTAGCATAATGGCCCACTTCATGATAATGAAAGCATCGCACTTTCGATTTGTCAATCTTCGTCCCACCATGGCAAGAACCAGATTTGGGATGGGACGCCTTCCCTTTCCCTTTCCTCGCCTTACTCGCTAAGGCTAGATTTTCCTCATCATCTTGCTTCGATGAGGATGCATATTTGGTGCTTCTTATGATTTCCTCCTACATCAAATATGACCAAAGTCATTCCCAATCTAGAAGTTTTTCTCTTCCATTAACCGAGTCTTGGTAGCTATGCCAGCTCTTAGGAAGATCGAGGAGTGCAAGACTCACCATGTCATCATCAGCGGTCATGATCCCTATACTTCCAAGCTCATCCCTGCAGGTGGTGAGCTTGTTCAGATATGTAGAAATCGTGTCGCCCTTTTCACACTTGATCTTACGGAGCTTGTCTTTTAGCTCCAGATTCCTCTGATCGCTACTATTTTGATATAGATCTTTCAATGTTTTCCACATCAAAAATGGTGTTTTCTTCCCATGGAGGCTCAAGACAATGTGGTCTCAAACTCCCTAAAGGAGGATTCTCCTTGCTCTAGCCACACATTTCTTCCATTCTTCCAGTTGAGTAGCATCAGTAAGCTTGGATACTTCTTGATCAATGAAGTCTTTTAGACCATTATCCTTTAATACTGCCTCCATGCGATCCTTCCAGGATATATAATTTGAGCTGCCATCAAGGGCATACTCGAGTCTTAAACCACTGAACGCCATAGGTAAAATTGAGATGTGATAAGAACTCGATTTCTATATTCAGGAACCATAAACTTTGAACTTATCCTTCTTGTATATTGTTCTTTGCCTTTATCACCTTTGCTCTGATACCATGTAGAAATTCCCACTATAGATCAACAAATTATGCAATATACTAAAACGTAATACAAGATCTACTTCTACAACACTTTGCGGAAGCTTAATCGATTTGAGCAAGATCAAGAGAACACATATAACTGAGAATGAGAAATCAATCACACATAACACAAGAAATAACCCAGGGAAAGCCTTAGCCTAAAACCCCAATCTCTGTATTATCATACAAGTGGAAATCTTGTTCAAGTTACAAAAAAAAAATCATCTCTCAAGCTATCCTGCTCTCTCTGCAATCAAACAATACAACTCACACATTGAATAGACACTGTATATGTCCTCCTCAAGCCCTCCAAGCCTCCTATTTCCTTGCACAATTTTTCTTGGGGTCCAGTGGAGCCACATGTGTGAATTGGCCTCATCACACTCACAAAACCTAAAGAAGTAACTACGCAATCCTCAAGGAAAGTATTCCTTTTGCATGCAAGGAATATTCATAATGGAATATTCTAGAAACTGATAGTACACTGCCCCTCCATCTGATCTCAACTGGGTTTTTGTCTGAACTAACATGCATGAGTTATTTATGAGAGAATATTCAGTTATCTGAAGTGTAGTAGTTACATGCATGCATTAACTAACTGAACTCACATTAATTCAACAAACTGTTTGAATTAATCTAACTAGACTTGACTCAGTTAACTAAGTCAACTAATTACAACTCATCCTTATCTCTTTAACTGATGGATAAATTCCCCAATTAATAGAGAAACTGTTGCATGTCCCCACATAGACTTCATGTTTGATTTTCCTTAACTAATTAACTCATGGTGAATTAATTAATTATTTTACAAACAACTGCTAAGATCAGATTCGAATTTTACTTCTCTATTTTAGTTTAGGGACTGACTAAAATAGGAAGGTATCCCGAAATGCTATTTATAGTAGTACTGAATTTAGGACTTCTATATTTAGCAGTTCTTGTTGTTATTTTCAACATCAGTTTGATTATGTGTTGAAGCTTTGGCCTATCATTTTCGTACCCACACTCCCCTTGAGATTCAGTCAGAGCCCAACAAAGTGGAAGAATACACTTGTCACAAGAGACATGGAATTTGTGACACTCCCTCCCACCCCCTTGTACTATTGTGTAGTGTGGAAGGTGTTACTGATTTCTTAATCTGATTCATTATCTATCATGAAAATGGGGTTACAAAAAAATTGCTCCTTTCCAAAGTTTGTGGAATTAAAACTAACATCTCTATCACGTACAACTCGGTGAGAGCTTTCCAACAATATAATTGTTTCCTTATCTATGTCCCAGATCGAAATTTATGCATGATAGAAATTTTTTTCCTATTAATAATTGCCACACCATTATCAGAATGACAAGTGGCATCTAAGTGGTCTTAGATTTGGTCAAGTGGAAATGCCATGTGGACCAATGGGTCCACAACTCTGGGATAGGTTTAAATGGGCCCTGCACATTGTTGTTAGGCGTGTGTATGTCCTAGTGTGAGGCCTAGCACTAAGTATATGGTGGAGACCACCCAAAACCACATTTGACCAAGCTCTACCCTATCCTTCTGCAGATGACTCTACTCGAGATCTCCTAGAGGAAACAAGCCACAAGCCTTGCAAACTCGATCAACATGTTGTCCTTGGGTTGGGAGGTCATAATTAGACATCGCACTCACCAAATGGAAGCTCGACACTCACAATCGAGATCCCAGTGGGATCCACCTCCAGGCTTGGTTATGTTAGTTGGTCTTGCTCATTGGCTGGAAATGTTATGGGCCCAATGTCTTGATGGTCGTAGATCAGGCTAGGCCTATTAAGGCCACATCATACTAGTTCAAAACTATAGGCCACAACATGGTTTAGTGTATTTTGGATTGTAGAATATTGTGGTGTGGTTTCTGAGAGGAGTTCGGATTTTCCACAGTGTTCATCTTTATATTGGTCGACGTTTCGAGTCTAGACCCAGACTCATCATCATGACTGATATACGGAGAAAAGAAAGAGAAATGGTTTGTGATAAATATGTAATAGGCTTGATGTAAAGGAAGTATGGCCGACTAAATGACTGTTTAATACTATTATTTACCATTATTTATATTATTATATTATATTAATTACTGAGTCCTATTATTAATTTATTAATTAGTTAATGAGTCCTATTATTAATTTATATTAGTTAGTGAGTCCTATTATTCATTTATTAATTAGTTACTAAGTCCTATTATTAATTTATTAGTTACTGAGTCCTATTATTAATTTATTATATTAGTTACTGAGTCCTATTATTAGTTTATTAATTCTATTGATTTATGAATTATTATATGCTTAAGTTAATTATGATGTTAATTTATTATGTTTATTCATTGCTATACATTATTAATTTATTAATCTATTATGTTGCTAATTTACTAAAATCAAATAGAGAGATTAGTTATATGTTATTTTATTACTTGATCAAGTTAGTTACTAAGTTCTATATACTCATATTATATTAGTTTATTTTATTATTTATGTTATTATTTACCATTATTTATATTATTATTTATATCCTAAGTTTGTTATTTTACTCATTAATTAATCTAAAATTGAATTGTGAGCATGGTTTTATGTTATTTGTTTGAAATAATTAATAAGTTCTGTAATAATATGTAATCTATTTATAAATCCATATTAATGTGTAATAATTTGTAATTCATTCCTAAAAGGTTTATAATATTATTGAAATAATAAGTTTATTATATTGATAATTTAAATTAATTCAATAGACATGTTGAGTTATAAGATATTATATTTAGTTGATTGAATTAATCAATAAGTTCTATTTTAATAAGTACCATTATATTATGTTACTTATTTATAATTTCTAATGTGTTGCGTAATTAATTTTTAGGGGTAATATGTTATTAATTAATTGATTGCATTAGTTACTGAGTCCTATTATTAATTTATTAATTCTGTTGATTTATAAATTATTGTATACTAAAGCTAATTATGTTGCTAATTTATTATGCTTATTCATTGATTTACATTATTAATTAATCAATATATTATGTTGCTAATATATTCAAATTAAATAAAGAAATCGAGAACTTATGTTATATGATTATGTTCTTAATGCTGGTAAGGTTTTTTATTATTATCTATGAATGATAAAAAAAATTTAATTTGCGAGTACCTGAACACACCCCAAATCCTGACGTACCTAGGTACATCAGATTCTGCGAGGATTACGTTGTTTCAAGTCAGATCGTTTCAACCACATCACACAAATGTTCTCTTGGAGCACGATGCCACATGATTGGTAGTTGCCCAATTCACATTGCGTCAACTAGCAAATTTAGGCCACCAAACCTCGTTATATAATTGGAAAGAAAATCACAAATGGTCTCAAGGCTAATTTCTCAACACAAATTGAATGTGTGTTTGGTATGTCTTCCACTAAGGATCTCTGAACGCCTCGGTGGCTCATAGGCCGATTGACCAAGGTTAAAATGGTTTGAAGCCAATAAAACAACTTTAATTAAATGCATAAAGGAATGATAAGATCAAACTTGTGGTCTTCTCCAAATTTTACAACATGGGAGTGGAAAATATATCAGTAATAACTATTTCCCAATAGTGGCATCATTTCTGGATTTTATAACTGCCACTAGTCAACATGAGAGCTCTCATCTATTTGACTAGTGGCATCCACTCCCATTCATGTTGACTAGTGGCAGTTATAAAACCCAAAAATGATTTGAGCCAATTTGTAATCGATTGGGAGATATGTGGGGTTCTCTAGAGCATTATTTGGCAAACTGTGTGTGAAAACAAAACAGTTTTTAGTTAATGCAGAGAGATAGTTGTGACCATTCAGTTTTCTCTAGAAACACCATTCTGCAAACACTCCATTGTATTTCTGGTATGATATTAATTTTTATGAGTTTCAAGTGGGCTTCTGGCACAAAGAACAAGTCGGCTAAGTGGGAAGGTAGCAACAAATCTTTGTTGAGTAAACTTGTCAAAGAATAGACTCCCAAGAGTAAACACATCAGCAAATGTACATTAAAGTTGTGTTGATTTGATAAAATGCTCCTTTCAATATTAGATTGACTGATTATGTAGGAAACGATTAGATGGTGACTCCTTTTGCAGATCAAATCTCTGTGCTAGTGAAATGGCATAAAATATGCATGCAATCACAAAATAATTAATAGTTTCACAAAATTTGCCTGCTCAACTCACTTAAATCGCTCAAATTGTGGCTATTCGGATGGCAAGATGATAAATAGAACTACTTATAGCAATCAAGAAAAAGTATATGGATATGTGGCTGTTCGCTTTCTCTGAAATTCTCTCTGTACCTAATATTTTGGAGCTTTGAGTTTTCTAAATTGTTGGATCTGCTTCGCCTTATGATCTCTTGATGCAACAACTAGATGTTTCAAATGTTCAAGCTCCCTTGTGATCTCTTGATGCAACAACTAGATGTTTCAAATGTTCATGAGCATGAAGACTTTCTTATTAATTCGAGAATTGTGAAATGTGACTTCTTGGATTCGAAATCCACTTTATTAGGTGCAAATTTTGTTGTGGAACATTGTCATTACAGTTGAAGAAAGGGTATGATGAGTGTAAAACTTTGAAGCATGTGCATAGTTCGTACAATGATATTGGAGTAAAGGATTTGATTGTCCAGATGGATTTTGTATGAGTATTGTATTGCAAAGTCTCCATCTAAGAAATTAGCTGGGAGCATATGCATTACAGTAGGATGTTGACACATTGATAGACTTCTTTAAAGGCCTTGTTTATCATTTTTTTTTTTGTGTTTCCGTTGATTGGCATAACAATTATATGATATATCACTTAACGAATATTTTTGTTAACAAGAAAAGTGTGTTCCAGATATTTTTTATTTTTATTTTTTTGGGGAAATATTCACTAATTTGATTGCATAGTTGCGAACAGTTCTTTGGTACGAAATTCTAATGTGTTCCTTGACTTGGTAGTTTTCAATTGAAGGCTTGCACCTGAAAGTTAACATATTTACAACTTATGAAATTGTAAATCAAAGGTTGAGTTGCTATCAAGATATGTGTCAAATGTTCTGCGTTGTCCTTTTCTTTCTTTCTTATGTAGTACTTTTAATGAGCAGATGGCTAATTTTATTTTATTTTGTTTATCCAAATTTGATTCTACAACATCGTTGGCTGCCAATTTTGATTCTATAACACCAGAAGAGATCTCAAACCTATCACACTTATTGAGTTCATACTCAAGCAGAGAAAACTTGAAGAATATCCTTAGGTTAATTGAGAGTTTTAACACAATTAACAAAACTACAGATTTAATTTTTAAATTTGAAATGGAAAATAAAGAATTTCTTTAAAAAATGATTTGGATTTCTTATATTTTTGTAGTTCTTATGATTTGTGTAAATTCCAAGCAAGAAATTTTTTGATTTGTGCAAAATACTAACCTATTGATTTGTTTTTTTATTACTATTTTTGCAGGTTAGTGTGGATGAAGTGTAAATTTATTCATGAGAAATGATGATGTTGTTTTTTTTTCAAAGAAAACAAGACTAAAAACTCTAGTGAGATCTCATTTTATTTTTATAATCTATTCTACCTTAACTTGCTTGAAAGATTTTTTTATCTCCTAGGTAAAAGAATGCTTCCAGTGAAGCCATCTACGGACTAAAAATTCGAAAATGCTCACATCAAGATTTAAAATTTTTACCTTATGATTTGTAAATATGTGAGTAACCTATCTTATTCTTGGAGTTGGCGCAAGGCTCTTTTGAAACCAGTCCTCAATATTGTCCTTGCTCTCCAAGAAGTACCTGTTCAACATCTTCAATTTTCTCATCCGTAGATGGATTAGTAAGAATTGGGGGGTTTAAAAACTGAGTTTGAACTAAGTAAGTACGAAAAAATTCAAAAATATCAAACTTGAACTCCTTTATGAAGATCCTATTGTCACTAGGTTTCACAAGTTAGTCCATAAAAAAAATTTGCAATAAAATTAACTTCCTAAGTCTATCTCCAAATCATCTTCCCTGGCAGCGACGCCAAAATGTTGGTTTTAAAATGGATGCAAATTAGAGTTTAATTTACTATCAATACGGGTAAGTAAACTTTGAGGATAATCCAATATATATGGGCTCAGAGACAAACTAAACTAAGCTAGGTGAAGAAATATTAAGGCCCCCTTACAGGAGACTATTCATTAATATTTCTAATCAACTATTTAAACTAATGAAATTAAAGCTCTTTAAACATAATTCTGATTGATTGCATGAAATATTAAAGTTCTCTTACAAGAGACTATTCATTTATATCTCAAGCATATAAATAAAAAACTTAAACTAACGAAATCAAACATTAAATAACAAATCAGATTCATTGAAGGAAACATTAATACTTTCTTATGAAAGGCCATTCATTAATATTTCAAACATATGAACCTAATAATTTTGATCTAATGAAATTCACAAACATAAAATAAAAGCTTACCAAAACAAAAGTGTACTTTGGATTGTAGATTACTGTGGTGTGGTTTTTGAGAGGAATTCAGATTCTCCACAGTGTTCATTATATTGGTCGACGTTTCGAGTCTAGACCCAGACTCATCATCAGGACTGATATACAGAGAAAAGAAAGAAAAGTTTTTTTTTATAAATATGTAATAGGCCAATGTAAAGATAGACTGGCCGACTAAATACCTGTTTATTGCTATTATTCCATTTATTATATTATTATTAAATCATTGGCTGTCATTGTTCATATTATTTTATTATTAATCATTATTAATATTATTAATATTTATTATTATATTATATTAATTAATCTTTATTTGTATTATTATTAATAATAATATAAATAATATTTTTATTATTATTAATCTTCTTCTCCTTCCAAGGTGAAATATTTGATCAAACTTCAGGTGTCGCTATGGGTTCACCTCTTTCGCCAATTGTGGCAAACCTTTTCATGGAAAAATTCGAGAAGAAGCCTCTGGATTCATACCCATTAAAACCTAAATCTTGGGTTAGGTTTGTAGATGACACCAGTGTCAACTGGCCGCATGGTGAAAATGAGCTTAACAAGTTTTTGGACCATCTTAATAGCATTTCTGAAGACATCAAATTTACAATGGAAGTAGAATAAAATAATTGCATACCTTTCCCTGACATTCTCCTCATAAGAAGAAATGATGGTTCCATAGGTCATAAAGTTTTTAGAAAGAAAGCCCATACCGATAACTACCTGCATGCTGATTCTCACCACCACCCAGCTCAAAAAATGGGGGTACTGCAGACCCTCTTCACTAGAGCTTGTAGAATTTCGGATATAAACCATACTGAAGAAGAAATTTCTTACCTAACAAGAACATTTTCCAACTTAGGGTACAACAATAAAAGCATATTCAAAGCCATTCGAAAGGTCAAATCTGATGATAATAAAAACAAGGCAAAAGAACCCTCAACCTCTAATGCCTACCTTCTGTACATTCAAGGAGTCACAGACAAGATAGCTAAAATCCTCAAAAAGAAAAATATAAAGACTGTGTTCAAACCCTGGTCTACCATCAAACAAGAATGAAATCTGTTAAGGACAACCAAGAACAACTTCAGCAGAAAGGGGTGTATATCATCAATTGCTCTTGTGGGGATCAATAGATAGGAGAAACGGGTAGGTCAGTGAGGATCAGGCTCAAAGAGCATAATGCAGATATCCGTAACGAAAGAACCCGCTCTTCAGCCTTGGCTGAGCATGTAGGTAAAACGAATCACCATATATGCCTTGAAGACGCCAAGGTCATTTCCAATGAAGATCACCATTTCAAGCGAAATGTCAGAGAAGCTATTGATATCATAAAACACCCTCAAAACCTTAATAGGGATGGAGGCTTGGAAATTAGCAAAAATTGGAACTCTTTGCTCGCCCCATGAACAATAACATAAGTTCTCAATAATATTTGTAACTAGGTTAAAAATAGAACTTGATCAATAAATAAAATAACATGTTCCTCTATTAATTCATTAACAACATAATGGATTAATTAATAACATAGTACCTTATTCTCAATTCAATTAAGAGCAGCATAATAAACTTGGTAGATAAATAATAATATAAACCCTTAAAATAAAATAACATTCAACTAATAAGATAACATAAAACTAATTTCTCTATTTAATTTCAATTCATTAACAACATAATAGATTAATTAATAACTTATTACCAAATTCTCAAGTTAATTATGAGCAGCATAATATATGTGGTAGATAAATAATAATATAAACCCCTTAAAACAAATTAATTACACAACACTTTGGAAATTATAAAAGTTACATAATATAGTGGTACTTAGTAAAATAAAACATATTGATTAATTCAATCAACGAAACATAATAACTTATAACTCAACATTTCTATTAAAATAAAAATTAACAATATAATAAACTTATTTTTATAATTAATATTATAGACCTTACATAGTATTACACATTAGTAAGGGTTTATAAATAGATTACATATTAGTACATTACTTATTAATTATTTCAAGCACATAGCACAAAACCATCTCAATTCAATTTTAGAATAACTAATGAGTAAAATAATAGCAAACTTAAGATATAGATAATGATATATGATAAGATAAACTTATGATATAAATAACAAACTTATGAAATAAATAATGATTATTAATAATAAAATAATAATAAATAATATAAGCCCACGGGGCTTTGGTTGACGATGAAATGGGTGTGCTGTTAAGACACTCCCTGCGATAGTCAACGGTTCAATCCCCCGCGTGGTAACTTAGGTTAGTCTTAACATAGAAAAAATAATAATAAATAATATAAGAAAATAAAAATAATGATGATAAGGATAAATAATAAATATAGTATAATATAATAAGGTTAATAAAATATATAAATAATTATTAATATTAATAAATAAGATTTATAATAATAATATTAATAAGATTAAGAAAATTTTTATTTTATTTATTTATTTTATTTTATTTTTTATATTTTATTTTTATTTTATTTTTTTATTTTTATTTTATTTTATTTTTATTTTATTTATTTATTTAATTTTTAAATTTTAATTTTTTAATTTTATAATTATTTTTAATTTTTAATTTTTTATTTGAGTAAAGGCTATTCTATTAAAATTAAAAGAAAAAATATTTACAAAGAGGTTTGAACCTCTGAGGGGGTAGTAGCCTGCCCTCTGTCAAAAAGTCTATTGCAGGTGTCCTGATGCCTGACTTTTACAAAAATACATATCATATCAGTATGTGCACTGGTGAATTTAGAAAATTTATCCCTACTCTGAGCTAGATCAGGATAAAGCTTCAGAAGAAGCTGAACCCTTACAAAAATACTGTTCTATCTAATGACCCTTACATATCCATTTAGAACCAAAAAGTCATGGAGACTGAGTATTTCAGGCTGGTTGATGGAAGAGACCATGCGAAATAGGAAAACTCATACATAAAACAACCAAAAAGCTTATCTTTCTGAAGAGCAATTGAAATCAAGAAGAATTTAGTCTTGCAGAGGAGAGCCGGAATTCTTTGCGCTTGTTTGATTTACCCAGGTCACCATTACATTATCCTCTGCTTCCATCGTGCTGCGGCCTGGCGGGAGAACAAGGCTGAGTATGTTTCTGGAGAAGCGCACTGGCTCGCATTCGATTATGGGCTCCTGAGTAGACGAAGGCTGGCCTTCCGTGCTCATCATTCCAGAGGCATTGAGTACATCCCCCGATGGGCTTCCATGACTATCACTGGGAGCGTGGGAGTGCGATGGTTCCATGGATGGTTCGTCCGAACTGGCTTGCTCCTCTTCCTCCTCGAAAAGCACGGTCACAATGGCTAAAATAAGCGGCTTGTTAAGCCTACTTCTGAACTGAAAACGCACAGAATGGAACGAGCTATTCAAAGACGGGCCAGAACTATCAGAGGGCGGAGAGGGGGGCGAAACAGAGGCCAAAGGATCTAAACATTGCGGTACAGAACCTCCTCTACTGCGAGAGCCTCCCCTGGACCCTGAATTGCTGTCGCGTCTGGGGGTGCCTCGATGGCGAGGCATTGTAGAGTAAACTTGCTGGCTAACCAAACTGAGACACTGAGGGTAGATGTGGGGAAGCCAATTGCAGGCTAATTGACTTAGGTTCCAGAACCAGACATCGGCACTGAGAGCAACCCTCAAACAGAGCAGACAATTGACTGAATAGCCAACCCACGAAACCCAATCACAACCAGAAGAGACACACTGCGCTAACAAGGTGCTGATCGGATAAGCGAAACCATGACACCAAACATAGACAGACGAAGCCAGATTCTCGGACTAGACACAGACGCAGAGACCCAATATAATGGACCAGACTTCATCAGGCTCAAACATAACATATCCCACATACCTGACCCAGGGGGGCTGCCATATTCCTTTTTCTGCTCTGGAACGCAGAGGAATGAACAGTCTGCCACAGATCCCTATTCCAAATCTGCCTCGCTCCATCACATTTATGCCTAAATTGATACACTCCATCCTGCAATTAATTCTTGGCAGTCCTCCAGTACTCAGAGCTATTAATGCTTGAGTTTCACCTACTGTTAACCTCCTTAAATCACTGGTCGTATTGCCAGCTACCTCCCGCTCATAACTCTCCATTAAGACGTGTTTAAGTCACCTACATCCAGGTGTGAGCCTTCTTTCGATTGCATATCATTGTTGACAATATCTCAGAATGTTGAGAGTTAGCTTTCAGAAACTGTGCTGGGTAGCAAGCCCTCAAAGAAATCTTTTCCACTGTCCACTGCCAAATTAGCTAGAAAGTCTGCCAGCTTGTTTCCTTCTCTTCTGATGTGTTTGAAGGAAATTGCTTGGTGAAGAGAAATCCATTAATTGAGAAGATCCAGGCGAGGAGCCAGTCTCTAGCTGCTACTGACTTTGTGAACAGGGGATCCTTGCAGAAGTTTTGAGGCCATGGTGATGATGATTTGGGAGTCTCCTTCCGCAATAAGAGGAAAGAAACCTTGTTCTTGTGCCAGATTAAGACCTCTCCATAATCCTTCTAGTTCAACTGCATTATTGGTGTTCCATCTGATTGAGCCATAAAAAATTATGAGAGGGGTACCTTGGTAGTCTCGGATGGCTCCACCGTATCCCGTTTTCCCTGGATTGCCTCTTGAAGCACCGTCAAAGTTAAGTTGAAACATATTGATTGGTGGTGGGTTCCATATAGCTGCAGGCGTCTGATGCTTAGGAATGTTATCCTTGGTTGAGAGCGGCTGATTTAATTGAATCTGCCAATTGTCCCAGATAGCTTGTTCCTGCGGGTTTGATGGGAAATCCTCCTTAGACCATTCTTTGACAGATGGAGTTTCTCTAAGGTTATTATGCAATCCTGTCCATACCTACTCAATCGACATTGATTGATCTTTAAAGATCCTTCTGTTTCTCTCCTTCCAGATATTCCACATTAAAAGACCTGGGATGAGTTGCCATAGATTATTTAAAAGTTTACTTTGATATGGCTCTTGGCTCCAGGTGCGAAGGGTGCCTGTGATATCCCCATGCACTCTACCTTCTTTTTGACACCGAAATGTGATCTTTTCCCACAATTTCCTTTCGAGCTGACAGGTTTGCATGAGATGTAATGTTGTTTCCTCTTCTTGTTTGCAGTTGGGGCATTTGGATGGCCCCACGAAGTTCCTTTTTCTTAGATTGTCCCAGGTTAAAATTCTGTTGTGAGATAGCAGCCATAAAAAGGTAGAGACCTTCGACCATACTGAGGAGTTCCAGATATTATTCCATAACTTATATTTAACTACCACGTCTTTGATGATGAGTTTGTAAGCTTCTTGTGTAGTGAAAATGCCTTTTTCCTCGTACTCCCATCTAAGAATGTCCATGTCTTCTGAAAAGATTATTTGCCGATTTTGAAGTTATGATGAAAGTGTAAGATGAGATTGCTCTGGACTGTGTGATAAGATGTGGCAAACCTCTTTCCATTTCGTGTGTTCTTGTCCATTGTGAGCGTCCCAAAATTGACTAACCTTATCAAAGGGGTTTATATCTTGGTTTAGGAGCCCCGAGGTGTTGTCTCTGAGATTTGGTAGCTGCTGCCATGAGTCTTCCCAAAACCTTGCTGTATTACCATTCTTCACATCCTAAAAGCTATGCTTTTGAATTAGATGTCGTTGAAGATTGGCTGAGTTCCAAATAACTGACCCTTTGCTCACTTCTGACATTCTAATTCATTCCTCTATGGGTACATTACCTGCATATTTTGCTGTCCATAGAGATGCCCAGGGAGTGCTTGGATTTGAGAGCCATCTCCACCAGATTTTAGCTCCCATAACCATATTGCTATGTTCTGGGTCTCTCAGCCCAATGCCTCCAACCTTTTTTGGAAGACACGCTTTCTCCCATTTAACTAGTGCCCATTTCCTGTTTGGACTCGAGTTTCCCCATAAGAAATTGCGTTGAAGCTGTTTAATTGCCTTAAGAACCCACTTAAGTGTCGCCAGAATGGAGAAAAGATAAGTAGGCATGGATTGAAGAACAACTTTAATTAGAACCAATCTACTGGACATATTAAGAGCTCTATGAGTCCACAGGAAAAGTTTAGCTTCAAGTTTTTCTAAAAGGTAGCTCCAAGAGGAATGCTTAAGAGCCAAAGCAAATAAAGGAGCCCCCAAATATTTAGACGGAAGAGAAGCGATGGTGAAGCCTAGGATGCGGGCAATAGCTCGTTGGGTGGTAGGAGGCGTGTTGAAGAAGAAAATCTCAGATTTGACTTTGTTGATGAGAGCTCCTGAGGCTTCCGAGAAGTTTGAGAGAATTGACTTGAACGATCGGGCTTCTTGAACAGAAGGATGACCAAATAGCATGTTGTCATCAACGAATTGTTGGTGAGAAAAGGCAGGGATATGGTGGAAGGCTAGACCTCGGAGGCTATGAGAGAGGATAGCTGATTTAATGCTGCGACCCAGACCCTCCTCTAGAATGACAAAAAGAAAGGGCGAAAGAGGGTCACCTTGTCTGATACCCCTGGAAGGACAGAAAGTGGTCAACGGGATTCCATTAATAAGAATAGAAAATAATGAGGATGACACAAGACTGCTGACCCATCTGATCCAGGAAGGGGCAAAACCAAAGGCCTTTAGAATTTTTTGCATATAATCCCAGCTGATACTATCAAAGCTTTAGTTAAGTCAATTTTGAGAAGCATACCTGGTTTTTTTGATTGCTTAAGAGAGTGGATTATTTCATGGGTTAAAATAATCCCGTCTGTGATCTGTCTGCCTTCTACATATCCAGATTGTTCTGGAGATATAATAAGGGGAAGCAGAGGCTTCAATCTGGAAGCTATAACCTTGGAGACAATTTTGTAGATGATGTTGCATAAAGCAATCAGCATGTATTTATCTGGAGTATTAGACTCCTCTGCTTTGTGTATTAGTGCAATGAAAGTTGCGTTCATACCTGGAAACATCCATCTTAGCGTGCGAGATTCTTCCACAACCTGCCAGACTTCCCATTTGACAAGATCCCAGAAATGCTGAAAGAAGTTTGAGGTAAATCCTTCTGGACCTGGCGCTTTCGCGGCTTTTAGCTGATGCACTGCATTCTCAACCTCTTGAAGACTAATTGGTTTGAGAAGGAGAAGATTGTGATCTTCCGTGATTAGGTTGGGAATATTTCTGGTGATGTTATCAATAGCCTCTGTTCTGTTTACATTAGGTTCTTGATTCATCTTCTTGAAGTATTTGAGAAATTCCTGTTCGATACCTTCATGTGTTTCAATTTTACTTCCTTGTTCATTGTTGATATGGGAGATTTGATTGCTCATTCTTCTTTGCACAGTAGTTTTGTGAAAGAATTTTGTATTTTTTTCACCCTCCTTTAGCCATCTAACTCTAGATTTTTGCCTCCAAAGAGTCTCCTCTTGTAAGTCTCTCTCAAGAATTTGATTTTCTATGTACTGCTCCTTCTAGGTGAGCTCTTTAGAACGTCCTTCAGCTATCATTCTTTGCTGAATATTTTTCATATCTTGATTGAGGCGGTCCTTAGCTTTGAAGATATTGCTGAAGACAGAATTATTCCAGCTTTTAATTTCCCCCTTGAGGTGTTTCAGCTTCCTTTGGAAGATTGACATTTTAGTGCCATCCGCTGGATTAAATTTTAGCCAAGATGCTTTGAAAAATTCATAAAAGTCCGGATGTGAAAGCCAAAAAGCCTCAAACCGGAAGGGTCTCCTGATGTTGCTTCCAGGACGATTCCAGTGGAGGGCTATTGGCCAGTGATCAGAGCCAGAGTAAGGAAGGATTGATACCATGAATTCTCCTCTGAGATGAACAACATTATCCGAAATCAAGAATCGACCAAGACGAGAAGCTATTTGCATTGGATCGGCCCTTTTATTGTTCCAGGTGTATACGCCATTGTTTGAGGGAAGATCTATTAGCCAATTATTCTGAGTGAAGTCTTTATCTATGGAGCCATCTCTGTTTATGTTGCATCGTCCTCCTTTTTTTTCCTCCATGCTTGTGATCATATTGTAATCTCCTCCAGATATCCATAACGGGTGCGCCCTGTCTGTATTGAGCTGCGTAATGGTATCCAAGATTTCAATCTTATGCTAAGTTTCTTGAGGAAAATACACGTTTGTCATGTGACCATGGATATTGGTGCCAATTATGTGAAAGATGGCCTGAATGAAGTTTTTGTTTACATGTATGTTCTTTAGTTGTATGGTTTGCGCATCCCAGAGCACTGCAAGTCCTCCAGACGCTCCTTGAGCATCAACAGCTGTTACCAAGCCTCCAGGCCAGACCTTTGCTGCAATTTTTTCCAAAACTGTCGAGTTACATTTAGTTTCTTGCAAAAATAGTATTGTGGGTTTTTCCTCCATTAACATGTTTTTTAATAGTCGTCCTTTCCTTGGGCTATTGAGCCCTATGATATTCCATGACATCAACTTCATTGGGAAGGTTTGGGGCTGGTGTTAAAATACTTGGTTAGCTTGGCATATCTGCCTGATTCAACCAAGACTTCTCCAATCTTGATGGTTCTTTCTAAGGTGGTCTTCCTTCCTCGTTTTTTACTGTCTTTGGTGATGAACTTCCCATCCCATTGGCTACCTATTTGAACCCCTAGTGAGTATTTCTTTTGAGCTCTGTTGAGAACCGCCACTAGATTGTCCACTTGTCTGTCAGAAATTTTGTCGAAATTGCCTGTTTTGCATGCCTGTTCCAGACCCAGAATGTCGAGCTCGCCAATGTCTATTGATTCCGTATCCTCTTCCATGAATTGAGGTTCTTGATAGCTTTCATCTCCTTC
The DNA here is from genome assembly GCA_000404065.3 of Pinus taeda. Lineage (NCBI taxonomy): Eukaryota > Viridiplantae > Streptophyta > Pinopsida > Pinales > Pinaceae > Pinus > Pinus taeda. Next base: position 300,557 of record APFE030963262.1, on the reverse strand, counting down.
AGTTTCTTTTCCTGTACTGGGATCCGTGCCGTCTATTTCCATTTCAAGGATGCTCCAGGTTTTTGAGGCAGGTTTGATGTTGTTGCCCTCTTGTACCACCTTCTTTTCTCCTGCTTTCGAATGGGAGCCTTCAGCCTTTTCCGGAATGGAACCTTTTTTATTGGAGTTTAAGTTCTCCGGATCCTGCGACTCTTCATTGGCCAAAACTTAAAAGCTGTTGCTAGTAGAGGGTTTTGATTGATCCCCTGGAGATAAATTTATAGGGGCTGCAGATTTTTTATTTCCTCTTCTTCTAGTTGGCACCTTAATGAATCCGTCTGAGGATTGGTGTTCCTGGTTGACTTGAACCGGAGGTTTACTATTTAAAGGGCAATCTCTATAAAGGTGTCCTAGATCATGACATTTCCTACATCTGAAGGGAACATGTTCGTAATCAATTAATTGGATCCATTCCGAATCTTCATGAAAGAGCCTTACCGTATCAGGCAGGGGTTGTTTCAGATCCATATAGACGCAAATCCGTGCATATGAGGTATACCTTATTGTCTTTGTTTCTTCAGCTACCTTGACGAATTCGCCCAAGACTTTGCCTATTACTTTGAGAGACTCCTCTTCCCAGTATTCCCATGGCAGCGAGTATAGCCTGATCCAAACTGGTGCCCAACTTAGATCTTCCTTATCCGGGTTGAATCGTGCGACCCATTCTCTGAGAAATAGCCCGGCTGAGTTGAAGAAATACGACCCCCCATCAACGACTCTATTCCGATCTTCCAAACAGTTGAAGACTGCGGTAAAAAATCCCTTCGGCCCTAGATGCAGGGTTATTTGTCCTTTTGGATGCCATTTGACATTGATCCAGGCTCTTAAAGCTTTCTCGTTTGGCCAAAATCCAATAAATTTGCCTATGAGAGCATGATCTCTCATGTATTGAATTCTAGCATTGATGCGGTGACTGGGTAGCTCCACTTCTGGCCTGTGGGAAGCTACTGGCTTACATGTGGATGAGCTTACTTTCGGCTTGTCTGGCCGTACTTGTTCAGCCTGCTCCTGCTGCTTTTCTCCTGCATTTCCTTCATTGTGCTTCTGTCCCCCTTCAGTGCCCTCGATTTGCCCTTGCTGGTTGTCGTTGGTTGGAGGAATCGCTCCTCCTACCCCCGGAGGGGTGTTCATTGTGCCCGTCTGCCAAAGCCTGTGGCCTGTGGCCCGTGACTGCAACACTGCCGCTGTCAGTGCGGGTGATCTCCGTCCAGAGGTTCTGCCGTTGCAGGTGATCTCAGAACCCTCAATAAGGATTAAGAATAATAATATAAATAATAATATGAATAAATAATATTAATAATAAAAAAAATGATTAATAATATAAATAATTAAGGATTAATAATAATACAGATAAATATTTATAATAAATAATAAATAATAACATAAATATTATTTATCTTTAATTAATAATAATACAAATAAAAAAAGTTAATAATAATATACAAATAAAAGATTATATTAATATATAAAATATAATATAAATATTATATTTATTATTATCTTTATTAATAAAAAACAAATAAAGATTAATATAATAAATATAAATATTATTTATATTATTATTAATCCTTATTATAATAATAAAAATAATAATAAAATAAAAATATTAATAATGATTATAATAATAAATATATGAAAACATAATAATATATAATATTATATATTTTATTAATCCTTATTAAATATATAAAATAATAATTAAAAATATATAATAATAATGATTAATAATAGTAATAATATGAAACATGATAGCCAATGATTTAAATAATAATTTAGATAATGGAAATAATAGCAATAAACAAGCATTTAGTCGGCTAGTCTGTCTTTACATTAGCCTATTACATATTTATAAAAAACCCTTTTCTTTCTTTTCTCTATATATCAGTCCTGATGATGAGTCTGGGTCTAGACTCGAAACATCGACCAATATAAAGATGAACACTGTGGAGAATCCGAATTCCTCTCAAAAAGTGTACTTGCTAGGCAATGAGGATCCTTCCAATGATTCACAAGCACACCAAAAGAGATGTCAAATGTAGAGGATCAAAGAAGCTCCATTTTATTCATCATGATTTTCAAAGTACAATGGCTATAAGCTCATATGATCCTAACCAAAACTATTCTAAATTCTATCTAGATTAACATTACTAGATTACAATGAAGGACTAGGTTCTAAGATTCTAAAAATTATGATTACAAATTAAGATTAAGATTACAAATGAAGGAGATAACACTCCTATTTATACAAAATCTATGATAACAAACTCATAAATATAGACCCATTATTCCCTCCTTTGATCCACATATTTCTCAACCAATGGTGACACGTAACCCTATCTTCCCTGATCTCCTCCATGAGGTCCATGATCTTCTCCATGAGGTCCATGATCTCCTCAAATTTGAATTTGAACATAGAGTGCCACACATAGATGCCTTGGAAGCTTTCTTTGTACCTACACATGTCAAATTTCTCATTCCAATTGTTAGGTATAAGTATATGGATATTATTTTCTAAAGTTTAACCACAAATTCATTTAAAAATACTAAGAATTAATAATGTTTTCGAAAACACAATGGTAACCCATTTAATAATGAAAGTGAAGCTGATGTGGTGACATGGTGGTGGAATAGAGGTGAGAAAATGTGTGAATGGAGTGAAAGTGGATGTATTTTAAGGATAATTCTTAGGCCCAACACCACTATTCAACACTTAATTTAAATTGTATTCAAGAAACCATGAGGCATAATCTATGTACAATCAAGTAACCATAAATACCATCCGGAGTTCCCTAAAATATGTCAAAGACCCTAGGGACCCAAAAAATATGAAAGGTGTTTACATTATCCCTTGCTCTTGTGGGACTCCCTACATAGGTGAGACTGGTCGCTCGATTAATCAAAGGATTCTTGGGCACATTGCTGACAGCAAGCATGGTAGGACCTACCCTTTTACTTTGGCAGAACATGTAGATAAATCTAAGCATCATATCTGCATTGAGTATACCTAGGTCATTGCCAGGATCAGTCATTTCCATCATCTTAAATTTAGGGAGGCCTTAGAAATTGAAAGGAGGCCTAATAATTTGAATAGAGACAATGTTTGGAATATTAGCAGAAGTTGGGTCCTTGTCCTGTCTTCTTAAGTATTTAATGATTTGTTTTTTAAGATTTTCTTTTTTCTATGTATGTGGCTTCTTTGTTTCTGTTTTTAAGTTCTATGATGGTTTGAGTATTTTATCTTCTTGATCTTTCTTAGCCCCTCTTTACTTATATTTTAGGTTAGAGCTTGTTTATTTTATTAATTCCTTGTATTTTATGTAAAGCTTGCGCCCTTATTTTTGACCTTATTTATTTCTTTGATTATTTTGAGTTTGAATTTTTATTAATTTACATTATTTGATGTATTCGATTTATGGCATTGTTTCTCATTTGTTATATTTTTATTTATTAATATGGTCCTGACCCCATTATTTATTAATAGGGTCTTGATTCCTTATGTTATTTTTAACTTTGTTTTTTGTTTGTATTTTGACTTTGACTTTCTGTTTTCTTTTTATATATATTTAACATATTCTAGATGATTATTGTTAATAATAAAAAAATACTATTTATGAACTAGCCATTTCATGGAAAAAAAAATATATTTATGAACTAGCAGTTTTATTGAAATTATAAAAATAAAACTATATTATTTATTAACTAGTCGTTTATTATAACTGTTATTTGAACCTTGAGTCTCTAACTTGCTCTCTATTTATACTCATGCCATGATCTACCTCTTCATCTTGTCGTGACGATGAACCACACTGGATGGTTCGAAACGCATTGACAAACGAATTTTGATGTGATTATCGTCGAAAACTTGTCAAAAAACAATCAAATGTTCATAAACACCTCATCTAGTCATTCATCAAGCAGACAAATTAAGGAATTAATTGTTTAGGCATAATGTACACAGACATTTATACATAAAAGATATAACTCAACATTCATAAATAATGTGCATAGACCAGGCTACTTATCTGGTTGAGCTGATTTCTATTGGAAATTGGAGAGGGACTCTTGCTCTCCTCCCAACGGTAGGCTAGTTACACTGAAACCTATCTCATAACAAACCACCCCTGAGCTAGTTCCAGAGTCTAAGAAAAAATTTCATCGAGGATAACATCGATTGGACTGTAATATTGATATCACTTGCAGGTGGTCTATCATTAGTTTGACAAGCACTGGTGGTTTCACAACTGTTATAAGCATCAATGGTTTCACTACCAACTGCAAGCACTAGTGATTTGTTAGATGGGTGGTTTCACAACATCATATAAGCACTAGTTATTTCACAACCACAACAAACACTAGCAGTTTTACAGTCTCAACAAGCACCCAATGTTTTCAATTCAATCTCTTTGTGCTCAAAATGGAAACATCGGGTAAAAATTGAGGACAAATTAGTGGTCCAGTGCAGGTCAAATGCTCTCCATGAGATTCACACCCTCACTGGATCTCGATGAATTTCTCCAAGATCAAGTCTAACCCCTGCCTGAGTCTACGTTGACATACTTATGCCCACTCTGTTATGTGTGCTGGTATGACTGCGAGGGCACTGGTTTTCCCCCATTGTAACTTCCTTTACATGCTACCTCTTCACTCATGGGAAGGGTAGGTCATGATGGCACCACCCAACTTACTTGCCCCTTCACTTTCCCAGTAGTTGGTGGTCTTTCGACTCAAAGGAAATTTTCTTAGCTGCATTAATGATTTTGGTTAGAACAAGGAATGCAGTTCCTTAGCCGTAAGGGGTTTGGCATTTAATTTTTAATAGGGTGCAGTATGGAGGTCCATGTTAAGTAGTTGAAATTGTAAATTTTATTTCTTAGAATCTGTCTCATTGTCCCTTCTCTCCAATAAGTTTAAACTTCAATAATAAAAATTATAATTAATACTCTTTTTATTAAATAAAATAATGATACATAATTAATAATTTTTAAATTTAACTAAAGCATTAATACATCTCAACACTTCAAATAGAGCACTAATGAATTTCAACATCAATAATTCCATTATGCTTAAACATAGATTCTACCAACAACAATTATTATGTAGAATGTACATATATATAAATGCTTATAAATATAACAATCAAGACAAGGGGTGTTATAAAATTTTAGAAATTGAGTTTTTTTATAGCCTTGTCACTTCGATTCTTGAAACAAGGACCACCAAGGGAAGTATACACCATGGAACTATATTGGTAGTTGAAAACAAGACTGCTTGGAAGCAGGAGCAGAAGTGGGAGCAAGGAGTGATAATTTTCAGAAGTTTCCCAGTCAGGAGTGATTTTGGAGTGTTTTTTTTATATGATATATATTTTTATATATTTTGATGCATATATGTCAACAAAAATGTATGCAAATGATGAATTAGTTATAAAAAGCATAAACACATGGATTAAACCATATAACATCAATAATTTAGTATTTATAATCTTCATCAAGCACAGGTCCACAGGTTACAACATATCAATTCTCATCATGTTGGGTGTGGAGCTTGGTTGTCTTCCTGATTTAGAGGTCTTATTTTGGTCACGTTTAGATCGTAGTTCCCGACAGGGGGTGTGAGGAGGCTTGGCCCCCTACCACTGTTGTATGGGGGTGGTAACAACCTTTGATCCCCCCCTAGAAGGGGTTCAAGGATAGTGCCTTCAAAAGGAATTTTTTGAGAAAATTGTTTTGTAAAATATTGTAATTTTTTAGTCAATCTGAACCGTTCATTAGGTGGAAGATTTGAAGGTAGAAGTTATGTTGAGACTATCTTTTAGATTAATCACATTATTCAGTTTTGGTCAATGTTTCAAACCAACTAATGTGGTTCATCCTTAGGACAAAGGTGAAAAAATCAATCTTCCGAAATGTTTAAATAGCAGAGATGCATCCTTGCTTGGAATTAGTCGTTATGAATTAGCTGTTATGAACTAGCCGTTAGGAAAAAGGCTGTTAAGAATGAGGAATTAGTTAATGGGATATAATATTAATTAATTAATTAATTTATAATTTATTTCATTTTCCAATGTTTTATTATGTAATAAAAATTAGCTGAAATAAATGAAGTAATATTTTATTTATTAATCAATTATTTATGTTCATTTTCAATGTATTTATTTAATAGCATTAATAGAATAAAGAATATATTAGGTTGAAATCATAGTTGGTAGGAGGTTAGAATTATATATTATTAATAATAAATTAATATTTAATGGACATAAGAAAATAAAATTTGTTCTAATAGTATTATTAAATATTAAAAAATTAGGGAAAAATTACTGAAGGAAGCTAAAAAAGCAAAGAAAAAACTATATTAAAAGAATAGATAAAAAGAATAAAGGGAGATAAAATGAGAAAGAAATGAAAATAGAAAAAAAATATATAAAAAGAAATAAAAATGATTAAGAGGAGAGGGTAGGAATCCAGCTCCTGCTTAATTTCCAACCATCATCCCTATTGAGATTGATCACATGCTTCTCAATCTAAATGGCTTCTCTTAGCTTCCGATGATGGAAATGATCAACCTGGCGATGACTTGGGAATCCTCAATGTAAACATGGTGCTTAGATTTCAGCACATGTTCAGCTAAAGTTGAGGAACAAGAACGATTGTGCCTAATGTCTGCTGCATGCTCTTGTATTCTTTGGTTTATGGAGCGACCAATTTCACCAATGTAAGGAATCCCACACGAGCAGGGAATTGAGTAGACCCATTTCATGTCTTTAGGGTTAACCGAGTCTTTAACGAATATAAGAGAGTTTCTAATGGTATTAAGTGGATTGAAGATAGAAACAAATCTATTCTTCTTAAGAATATGCGCAATATTATCTATGGTCCCCTGGATAAAGGGAAGCAACAAATTAGAAATCTAATCATCATTGTCAAGCTTAACTCGAGATTATTTACAGACTCTTTGAAAGGCTCTGATGCCTTGTTGTCTGCTATATCCATTATTATAAAAAACCTTTAGAAGATGATATTTTTCTTCTTCTAAGTGATTCTCACGAGAGATCCTAAGAGTGTGAGTGACAAGACTGTTAAGAACTCCTAATTTTTGGGTCAGAAAATGATGAGAAGTGACATGAAGATACTGTTTCGTGTGACTTTGTTGTGAAAAAATAGGTGAGAAATAAAACCATCATCCATTCTAGAGAGGAGAATATCAAGGAAAGGGAGGCACCCATTAACCTCAACCCATCGTGAATTTGATGGATTCAGATTAGGAATTAATATGATTTAGAAAAAAATCTAATCTCTCACAACCATGGGGCCAAACGACACAAGTGTCATTGACAAACCTCTTCAATTTCTTAGGGAAGAATGGAGCAGAGGCTAGAGCTTTAGTCTCAAAATATTCCATGAATAAGTTAGAAACTACGGGGGAAAGAGGAGAACCCATTGCAACTCCACAAGTTTGTTCAAAGAACTCATCTTGAAAGTTGAAAAAAAGTGGAGGTAAGGCAAAGAACAACCAATTTGGTCGTGTCATTATTAGTAATCTGATTAATGACCTCATTGGCCTCTTAAATAGGGCTTTTTGTATAAAGGGAGACAACCAGAAAGCTCAATAACAACTCCCCTAGGTCAAGCCTAAAATCTTTCGCCTCTTTGATAAAGGTAACAGAGTCTTTGAGAAAGGACTCTGTGTGACAAACAAGAGGTTTGATATTTTGAGCCAGGAATTTAACAAGAAGATAGGAGAGCCCATCTATTGTGTTGACAATAGGTCTCAGGGCGATCCCAGTTTTATGGACCTTTGGAAGGCCATAAATTCTTGGGGTAAGAGCATTTCTTTCAATAAGATTTTTGCTAATAGGATTAAGAGAACTATTAGATTTTATGGCATGCGTGGTTTCTTTAGAAAATTTTTTAATGGGATTATTTTTAAGTTTAATGTAACTACCAATGTTATGAAGATGGTCAATCATCTTGTTAACATAGTTAGCTTTATTAAGGATAACAACGACCCCTCCTTTATCAACTCCTAGGACAACAATGTCAGGGTTATCCCTTAAGGCTTTAAGGGCAAGAAACTCATTTTTGCTAATGTTGCTTTTTGGCAGCTTATACTTCCTAATCATGATAGCGCAATATTTCCTAATAAACTCCTTGACATTATTGGGAAGGTCTCTAATTCCATATTCGATGTTACAAATAATGTCATCGACATGAATCTTCCTAGGGGCAAGGGAAAAATTAAGCCCTTTATTTAAGAGGTGAATGTAACAACCCTAGTGAAAATCTCATGTAATAAAAGTTAATAAAGGAAAAATAAGACCAAGGGTAAGGGCCACATATTCCAAATTGAATGTTGGGAAAATATATCCTAGTGGGCATCATTGGATGTGTGTTTTGGCTAACAAAAATTAGTAAAGGCTAAGGCAAAGGCATTAAAATGCAAAAAGTCATTTTGGCACATTTATTTATGAAAATATAGGAAATTAGGAGAAAAGTAAGGTGAAAGGTCACAAGTTGCATGTGAGGAGGGAATTGAAGGAAAATAATGGAAAATGGAGAAATTAGAGGTCTAATGCATAAAAAGGCTTCTGAGGATTAGTTCATGGCTTTTTTAAAGTTCAAATTTGGAGCTCTTTCATTATTCTCTCTCTCTCTCTCTCTCACTCTCTTGGTTACTTAGAGTTTTCTTGGAGCACTCTAATTTTGGATCAAGGAAGGAAAAGCAAGCAAAGGGAAAGGAAAACAAGAAATAATTAAGGAAAGGAAAGCAGGATCAAGAAGCTTTAGTAGGAATACTTGTTGGCAACCTTTTTCATGTGTAATTTCCTAGCTAGTTTGGACATGCATGGATTTGCATGTTGGTGTATGGTTCTCTTAATGTCGATCATGGTTTTGTTGGGTTATGACAGTGGTTTTCAGCCTAACCTTGACTTTTTCCAAATGCCATGGTATGTTGGGATGTTTATTTCAGATTTTGAGCTTTGATTTGATAGATGGATTTCAGAATCTGGGGCGGAGGTGGTATCAAGTTCCATTCCCAAAGGCCTAGGAATCCTTTGACCAGTTTTGGCGGGATACATGGTAAAGCCTAAGGGAGATGTCTTGATTTAGGGCCTAGTGATCCAGGTTTGGATTGCGATAAAGCCTAAGAGACAAGGAGACACAAAATTCCTCAAGGATAGTGATGGATTCCGGATGGAATTCCAAGTTTTGTTTGGTTATGATCGGAGCACCAGTTTTGGTGTGATAACAGTTTGATGAGGGTGGAGGTCGTTTAACCTCTGGATTCCCTTGGTTGTTCTATGAGATCCCACATTCATGCTTGGAATATGGCACGAGGGTTACTGGCTGAAAGAAAGATTTGGTTCAACCATGTCTATCGTCGAGTGGTATGTGGAAGTTCCGAACCTGGTCGGATTTTCCTATGATTAATAAAAGCTAAGTTCTCTTACTTTTTCATTGATTGATATGTAGATTTAATGGTTTTATTATCTCTGGTATTTACATGGTTTTATGTTGGTTATAAGCATGGTTAGATGGTTGGTTCATGTCTTGGTTATTTAGTGCATTTACTTGTAACTATTAAATGGATGGATGCAAGGCCTAATTGATGATGTAGTAGTTCAATGGAGAAGGAGGTGATCCTTCTGGTTATGTTTAATAAGTTGTTTCAACCATTTATGCTCTGTCTTGTATCTTAGACTTGTATGTTGCATTGATTCCCAGTGTTTGACATAATTTCAGTCCCGGTTGAGGATGCTCAAGCCTAGTCCTGAGGTTGATTTTGATTTTTCAGCGTTCTTACCATGTCCTTAATGAATTTTTAAGGTTGTAGCAAGTTTTGGGCAGAGGTTGGGATTCTAGGCTAGAAAAGTGGCTTAAATCCTGGGGTCGTTGGCACATAGCTGGAAATTTTGGTCCATAGCCACTGGTAGGTAGGCCTGTGAGAGTGGCTTTAGGTTGATGGTCACTCCCTTACCCATAGCATGAAAGTGAGTATGGTCTAAGAGATACAGAACAATAGTGGGACCCAGGGACAAGTTGTCTGAGTGGTTGACTTGTATCTTGAGGGTTTTTTTGATGAATTTGGATGAATTTTGATGAATGTGCATGATGTTCTATCAATTCCACTTCCTTAAGGTCAAATAGGAGGTCAAATCTAATCGTAGTAGCCTCTCGTCTCATGTTTACCCCGGTTTTCATGGTTACTTTGGGTAGAGCTGGGAGGGGGTGTTGCAGATTGGTATCAAAGCATGGTTCATCCCTCGGACTAGATGGGTGGTGTGCGTTGGTCACGCATGCATGTCAGTTGCTTGTGTGTCCCTTACAATTGTGTTCCATGTGCTTGTTGCATTGCATCAAGTTGATGATGGTTGTAATAAGGTTATCATGAGGAACTTTATATGATTTTGTGGAATGTAACGTCAGAAGTATATGATTGGTTACTTGATTATATGTAGCTTATACATAGCTTTATTATATGTAGCTTGATTACATCCTTGTATGTTGGGTTTCACTCTTTATTATTTGATTACATGTATCGGTCTTGTAGGATGGTTACAAGAATAAATTGCTTATGCTCGACTACATGCAGTTATGTGTATGTGTAGTTGATTAGGCATTGCTTATGCATGTTGATGGTTTCATGTGGCAATTTGTACGATGGAATAACGGTTGTTGTCATGCATAATCTGATAGCATGCATTGTTGATATGGCCTTGCATTGATGACTGAACCCTACCTAGAAGGATGTTTATGTGTTGATGAATTTATTAGATATATGTATATATGCTATTATGATTATGTTATATATGTATCACACTGATTTGATGATATTGCAAAAAAGGTATCCTCCCTGAATTATGCTAAGGTACGTTGGTTTATTGTAATTGGTTTAGCTGACATAGTATGTCTTGCAGGAAAGAGATCAGAAGGCTAGCAAGGTGGAAGACTACATAGGATCTCCCTATGCATCATATGAGCAGCGTGGTGTGGGGCATTCTTATGATTTTTCATACACATTAAGAAGCTTGCAGGAAGAAATAAGGAGTTACAAAGCGGACAATGATAAAATCATGCAGACACAAGAGAAACAAGTAGAGGTGAATGCAATACTACTTCAAAGTTTGTTAGAATTGTAGTGACAGGGGCCACTTGAGATTATCCATGGGCAAGAGGATAAAACTAATGGGGCATATAGTAGTAGGTCTCCTAGCAAACATAGGTCTTATGGTGGGCATAGTCCAGATAGATCTGACATGATCAGAGATGGTAGGTTGTTGGACATTCTGGATAGGAGAGTTATTGGACACATGTACTATTGTAGTTTTGGTTCTGACAAGCATCATGATCATCATCACTATCATCCTTACAGGAGGAGTGATAGGGGATACTTTCCGGATGAGTTCAAGAAGGAGAAGCCACCTACCTTTGATGGAGAGATGAAGAAATCACAAGATGTAGAGACATGAGGAAATTATTTATATTACATGACTATTTATTAAACATAAAAGCAAGGATAGCCCTTTTCACTCTCAATGGTGATGAGCCTCATCATTGGGTAATTATATGGGCCTTAATTCACACCCTAGCTTAGTCAAACCAACTATTCTCACAACTTATTGCATACTTTTGATCATATTTTGTTTATGAGATGAGTTAGAGTTGGATATTTTGCTTTGTGGTCTAATGTGCACTTAATGCGGGATTAAAGGATAAAAGCAAGGAATTATGGCAAAGACCTTGGTCAAAACTCGAATGGGATGAGGGAGAGGAATTATAGGAGGTAAACGCTCCTTGTTTACTACCCCATATTTGAATATTCCTCCATCATCTCGGAGTGAAAACAACCAAATTTTGAGGACTATAAGGCAGCCGAGCAAGTGAAAGTCAAAGCACTAGTTTATCTCGAGTTTGGGAGCCCAACCTCCCTAATTTTAAGGAAGTCGTTGGAGACTTCAGTCGTATAAGTAGAGAGGCCTAGGACCTCAGTAGGATTCAAACATTTGATTGTAAAAATCTTCTTTATTTTTGAGTTGCAGGACTTATGTGACAATTTGATGTAATCCATTGTTTTGATAATAAGAATGAGCTTCGTTTCGAGCCAACATTGATTTAACTTAGAGGGCTGAAGCTCTTGGGTTAGGGCCCAACCCTAGCAACTAAGGCTCCTCTTTATTGTACATGTATGCTAGCATAGGTTCATGGTTTGATTTATCATTTTCTTAAGTCGCTACATTTCCATTACAACAGGGTAGAGAAGATTGATTGTGTTTCAGGTTTCTAGTTATCACATGAGCTTTGGAGTTTGTTGTCTTGATTTAGTACTCAGTTAATTTCATCATTATCGTCTTCAATCACTCTCTTTTTGTAATAGATCTCACTCAAATTCTCATTTCCTTCAGCGCGAAATGCTTAAGCGGGAGCCAATAACTCACGCCTTAATCAGATTATACGTAGATCTCTTTACCGTTTGATCCACAACAAACTTGGCCAATCACCATTAACCGCGTGCGTATTCATTTCAAAGTTTGACTTTATGTGCCCCAAATATCCACTGTTGATCCTACAAGCTTGATCCAATGAATATCACATCCTCTCAATACTTTATGCGCCCCAAATCTCCACCATCTATCTGTCTAGCTTGATCCAACGGCTATTGCGCAATCTCGCGCAGATTCTTGCACGAATGATATCCGCCCAAGAGCACGTGAGAAAAGTTTTTTTCTCGTGCTATGTGTCACCCGGTTAGTCTAATTGCGCAAAATTTAGAGATACAACATACAGCTTTGAGGGTGCGCGATAAACTGCTTACTGCCTACGAAACCCGCTCCATCATTCTGCACGTTTTTTTTTTCCTTCTGTCGCCACGTGACTTGATGTGATCCATCCATCTATTGATTTCATCTCCCACGATAAGATCTCCTCCATTCATCTCCTGTTAACCCTGTTTGTCCATTTATTTACGTCACCTCTGCGATAAGATCTCCACCATTCATCTCTCGTTAACCCTGTTTGTCCATCTATTCACTTAACCTCTGCGACAAGATCTCCACCATTCATCTCCCGTTAACCCTATTCGTCCATCTATTCACTTAACCTCTGCGATAAGATATCCGCCGCTCATCTTTTGTTAATCTTGTTCGTTGATCGATCCACCCATCTCTTCACATAATCTCCTGCGATAAGATCTCCGTCGCTCATCTTCCGTTCTCATTGTTCGCTGATCGATCCAACAGTTCCTAAGCACTGCTGCTTCATTACATCTCCCTTTCTCTGATTTCTATCTTCGATTGATTTTCCACTTGATTCCTTCTTGAAATTTGTTATGCATATCCTTAAAACGCTGCAACTCCCAAGCTTTGACTTGGTCATTCAATACTATTTGATCATCATAAACACCAAAATAAAATAAAATAGATTTAGCTTAGTTTCCTTGCTTACACTTTAGTTTGGTTTGATGCTCTTTACTTATGTAACTTAGATAACAACATTAGGTTAGTGTTGATTTAGCAATTATGCTTAGTTTAGCTATTTAAATGGTTAATTAGGATATGGGGTGATTTAGCATTACATGTTGTTTTCTTTATTGCTGTTGTAGAGTAGCTCTCTTAGAATAAATTTTCTCTTCTTCCATCAAAGAATCAAGCTTCTTCTAACTCTATAGAAGTCTAGCTTAGAACCCCTAGGGTCTCTCACCAGATGAACAAGTGACAACAGGCAGGACCTTCACTTCTACTTATGCATATAGCACTGTCACCTATGAGTTTGAACGAACCTCGGGTTGATAAATAAAGCTGGTAACCTAGGATTTGTAGCATCCTTGCTACAATACTGGCGCTCATCACTTTTTGGCACCGTTGTTGGGGAGGTGTGTGAGTACTGTTTTCTTCTCTTCTATTTTTAGTCTGCTTTCTTTTCTTCTATTCCTAGTATTCAATTTTCTTCCCTTAGTTTATTTTTGCAAAAGTAATCTAGTAGCTTCTTTTCTTTCAGTTGTCATTATCTGCTTTCCTTTCCATTATGCAAGTAGAATTTCAATTCAGCAAGTAAATTTTCTTTCTATCAGTAGTTTTCATTCAATTAGCAATTTCATTTCTGCAAAGTACTTTTCAGCTTAAAAAATATTCCAAAAACCAACCCAAAAACATTTCCTTTCATGCCTCGTAGGAGTAGGGACAATTTAGGGAAATTCTTACCAAATACCCCCACTGCATCCAACAACCAACCTTCTCTCTTCTTCGGTAGCTTTGAACTGGAGGAACCTTTAGGTGAGCAACCTGACATATTTGAAGAACCTATAGGGGAAGAATAAGAAGAGGAACACATTCATAGTAAACCAATGGCTGAAAACCAAAATGACAGAGGGAATAGAGAGAGGATTGAGGGTGCCTTCCCCATCACGGAAACCAATGGGGACACTAAGATGAAGAATATAAGCCCCTCTGCTCTACCTCATTTCCATGGCCTAACCACAGAGGACCCTGACACTTTACTATTTGAGTTTGTTGTTATATCCTAAACCTATGACTATATAGATGATGAGAAAAAGTTAAAACTATTTCCATCTACCCTCAAGGATGCCGCATTACGCTGGTTGATGGGTTTACCTGGAGATAGCATCACAACTTGGGCTCAGATGCAACAAGCTTTTAACAACAAATATAGGGACTACTATAGGTAAAAGGATACTAAAGAAGAGATTTTTAGGATGAACATGGGCCAGGATGAATCCTTAGAAGACTATGAAGAAAGATTCCAGCTCAGTTACAAAAGGGCCAGGTGCACACTTGACGTCGAGTCACTAAAGCTAGTCCTGCTTAGAGGAGTAAGGGAAGATCTTCTGGATACCTTGCACTTGTTACCAGGAGGAGATATCTACCAATTTCCCTATGAGGATATCAAGACTGTCTTTAGAAACCATTCTACGCTAGTCAGGAATAAGGGTAGGGGTAGTCAACCTATAGCCAGTACATCATCTTCCAACTCATCCATCAAGGGTGAAATTGGAAATATCCTGGAAGATTTCAAAAGTGAGATGCTGCAAACCCTTGCCTTGCAATTGGATACCATGAACATCAAAAGGAAGCAAGAGGAAGCAGAGAGAGCCTTGGCCATCTTTTGTGCTAGATGCACTAGGAGGCATCCTAGGGACAAATGTCCATTGAATTGCATTGAGATTTTCTCGGTCTGTGAAAAAAACCACTCCATAGATGTTTGGTCAATTTAGAGTGTCCTAAATTGCTATATTAATTATCAATCCGGGAGTCGTAAACTGTTGAAGTGCAGCGCACTATATGTGCAATATAACTTATTTCTTACTTTTTTGTTGTTTTTGAGTTTTTGTTTTGTTTTGGGTTTATTTCTGTTAATTCCCTAATGCGAGATGGAAATTCTAAAAGACAAGTATGATATAAATGTTCAAGTTAATGATGTCCTTTAAAATGATTTTCAAAACTTCAAACTTAAAAAAAAAAAAAGGTTTTAAAACATGCAATGATGAAACTAATTCCTAAAAGAGAGTGAAAATGTGCCACTATTC
>APFE030963262.1:251675-284771 GCA_000404065.3 Pinus taeda | reverse complement strand
AAGCAAAGTAAACTAAAATCACATTACATCAACTCATATTCTGACCCCTCACCATTCGACTCGCTCTGGCTTTAGGAGGTAACTGAGAATGACATGAGCAATTTAATAAATAACTTGCAGAAAAATAAATTAATATCAAACTACGCATTCATACTTCAATCCCTCACCATTCGACTCGCTCTGGCCTTAGGAGGTAACTGAAAATGACATGAGGAATTTAATATATATCTTGCAGAAGAGTAAATGAGCAAAACTGAAATAAATAACACAGTGCTGGAACTAAAAACTAAAGGAAATGAATCAGCAGAAGGACAAGAATAATTCCATGTCATTAGTCATTAGAAAACTATGTGTAAATGCCTGGCCTGCCTATTGTAATCTGAAACAAAGGCACTGATCAGTTAACAACATTATAAAATGTGAAAAGCTATGGACAACTATCAAACGTTAATACCATAAGAAATGCAATATATATACAAGTGAATGATTATGGCATAAGGAATGTAAAGAAATAAAGCATGAAACTATACAGTAATAAACAAAACCTCGGCCTGTGCAGGGGCCCTCTGCACAATCCTCGGACAATCAACGATCAACCACGAATTGAGCTTATAAACAGAGTCTTCTCATGTACTAAAATGTAGTCATAACACAGAGATAAAGTCACGACACAGTGGGCTCGTTAACAGTCAAAATTACATTACCAAAGCTAACTAATATGCGTATGAGAACGCATTATTTATAACAGAGGATGACATAACTACTTTCCTACAATCTGCGCTGATAAAAGACACGTAAACAACCACATCTTGAAATTTAGCATTATGGCTGCCGTGAAGATTAAATCTTTGGAGGGTGGCTGTTGGATTTGGTTCATGGAGTAGTCCACAGGTGTTGATTTGTCCCCTAAGATTTAGGAACAACCACGCAAAGCTTCACGTGGTGAAAAACAGAGTTTTATCACCGTAGGACTCTTAAGTTGACCACCGCTTTGCCCACTGTTGACTATGGCCTCTTTTGATGAATTCGACTGAGCCAATAGGACTCGGTCCATATCCACGTTGTTTGCAACTTGCCCATGTGGGTCGATTCACCTGAAGACACCTGCAATATATACTTTGACAAAACAACTGCGGAAAGTTGGGCTGGCTGCAGAAAGTGACAAGATTCCGCAGCTTATAAATAAAAATCTAGTTCAAATAGCAACACAAACACATAGTCAAGAAACCACTTTAAATGCCATTTTTTAACTAATATGCAATGAATGGAAAGAAGCTAGAAAAAGGTGTAGGAAAGATGCAAGTTTGGGACTCAACAATAGACAAGTTCCCTTCTTTACCCAGACTCAAAGCTATATATCAAAGAGCTGATGGGGTCACTGTGCAACTTTGTTACATCAACCAAAGGAGGCCCCCTGGGCCTAGACCATACCATCAAGGTATGCAAGGGTCATCCCATGCATATTACAACCCCAACCAAACCACAACTATACCTTCTTGGGGACCCCCTGCTCATCCTTCTTGGTCTACACCCCCTCCTTGGTCCTATGCATCTCAGTATCATTCCTAGCCAGCCAACAAGTCATTTTAACCTTATGTTCAACCACAACCTCAGTGGAATACCCCACCCCAGGGGTGGAGGCCCCAATACAACAATGCTCCAGCTCTATTGCCTCCACCACCTACCCAACCACAACTCCTACACTCTGCTCCACCCAAGAAACCCCAGATGCCTGCCTAGCCAAATCTGAACCCAAACAATAGGCAGGCTCAACAAGTATAGAGTGGAGAGACACCATACCTAGCTTATGCAGTAGAAATCCAGGCGATCAACCTAAGATATGGGAGAATTTTCCCAGATAACCAACCTCCCTCTCCACATAGGGAGGTTGAGGAAGAAAGAGAGGAAAGCAACTTTAAATTAAATCCACCCTTTCCTAAGAGATTAGCCCAACCACTCCAGCCTACCCCAGAAGAAACTGAACCTCTGGGAGAATTGAAAAATCTATGCGTAAAGATTCCCCTTCTCCAAGCAATAAAAGATGTTCCCATTTACAATAAGTTGATTAAGGAGAAGTGCTTCAAGCATCCAGGAAGAAGAAAAAGGGATGCCCCTACCATTAGTGTCATTGGGCAACTGTCTAACTTAATGCTGGGGCAGGTAATATGTTCGAAGTATTTGGACCCTGGAAGCCCTGTAGTAGATGTGCACATCAATGGCACCATTGTCCCACATACTCTGATTGATCTTGGGGCTGCCATTAATGTGATGACTAAGGACACCATGCTCAAGCTCAACCTCCAAGGGTCATTGAGGAAGACCACAACAGTTTTGCAACTTGCAGATCATTCCATAGTCACCCTTGAGGGAATTGTGGAGGATGTGATGGTATCCATTGACTCCTGGGAGTACCCAACAGATTTTCTAGTTCTCTAGCCTAAGGCTAAGCTTACTGGTTACCCTCTCATCCTTGGGAGGCCATGGTTGGCCACAACTAATGCTTACATTAGCTGCAGAGCCAGGAATATGGCCATCAAGAATGGGCATATGTCCAAACAGTTAGTCCTATAATTTCCTGCTCAACCTTCTCTAGAGCATAATTTACCTTTATCATTGGAGAAGGAGGAAGAAGATGAGGTTTATTCAGACCAACTTTATGCTTTGGAAGCAACCATAGGAGGAGGACAACACGACGAGGATGACTTAATTGAACACCTACTCCAAAGTCCAACTCCTAGTTCATTACCATTAGAAGAAGTAAGGGAAATATAGAACAATCATACAATTGACTTATGCTTGACCAATTCCAACCCACTCCATGTCAAAACCATAGAATTTGGCCCAGAGAAAACTTTGAAAATTAATCCATCCCTTTTTGCTCTTGAAGAGGGAAAGCTACGCAACATGTTGAGAGAAAACCTAGAAGCCTTCGCTTGGAGTTACAAGAAAATGAAGGGAGTACACACCTTAGTGTGTAGCCACCACATATACATCAAAGAAGGTTGCAAGCCAGTCAAGAAACCACAAAGGAGGATGAGTTCAGCTCTTAAAGATATAGTCAAAGAGGAACTGCAAAAACTGTTAGATGCAGGATTCATTAACCCTATCTCTGGAAGTGAGTAGGTCTCTCCTTTAGTGTTAGTTCCCAAGAAAAATGGTAAGTGGAGGATTTGTGTAGATTATAGGGAGTTGAACAAAGCCACAAAGAAGGATCATTTTCCCCTACCCTTCATTAACCAAGTGCTAGATGGCCTGGCAGGGAAGAAGTTTTTCTCTTTCCTAGATGGATTTGATGGGTACAACCAAATCCAAATCTGCCTAGAAGACTAGGATAAGACCACATTCACCTATCCTTGGGGTACTTTTTCCTATAAGGTCCTTCCTTTTGGCCTATGCAACTCTCCTGCCACTTTCTAGAGAGCAGTCTTGAGTATTTTTGTCGAATTAGTACATGATGCAGTGGAAATCCATATGGATGATTTTATACCTTATGGCTATGATTTTCAAGAAGCTCTGACTAACCTAGGCAAAGTATTGCACAAATGCATTGAAATGAACGTGTCTCTCAGTCCAGGAAAATGTGAATTCTTGATGACTGAAGGGACCGTGCTAGGTCATTCAATATCTCAACAAGGACTGCAGGTGGACCCAAACAAAATAGTAATCATCCAAAGGGTCCCACCTCCTCAAAAGCAGAGGGATGTTATGAGTTTCTTGGGGTTAGCTGGATACTACCAAAAGTTCATAAAGGACTTCAGCAAGCTGGCCTCTCCTTTATTTGGGTTGTTGGCCAGAGATTTAGAATTTATATGGTCAAAAAGCTGTCAATAGGCCATAGACATTTTAAAGGGTAAGTTGACCACTGCACCAATTCTTCGAGGCCCAAACTGGGCCCTCCTTTTTCATATTCATGCTGATGCCTCGCAAAAAGCCATAGGAGCAGCCTTCGGTTAGGTAGAGGAGAAATTGCTCTATGCCATCTATTTTATCAGTAAGAACCTGTCAACGACTGAGCTAAATTATATTGTGATAAAAAAGGAACTCATGGATGTCTTTTTTCCATAGGAAAGAATTGAGTTGATCAACCCCGAAGAGGATCAAGCCCCGCGGCCTATTAGTTGAGCCTAACCCCAAGGGCCTCGAGGAGAATTGACCTTGTGACCTCCCGATCGATGAGGTATTTTAACAATGGGGATTCGACTAGTTGAGCTAACCCTTAGGGCTGTAACTCTTGGCTGTCGTGCATTCATTAAACAAATTTAGGCATTACATTACAAGCTATCAAACATTTGTGCATACTGACCATGTTGCAATCAAATATTTAATGAACAAACCAAATGTGAATGCTAGAATTATAAGATGGTTGCTTTTATTACAACAATTTGATCTAACTATTGTTGATAAGCATGGTAAGGAAAATGTTGTTGCAGACTTTCTATCTAGGATGAATCTACTTGTAGGTGAAGAAGGAATGGTGGATGACTAGTTACTAGATGAGCATTTGTTTGCTATTTCAGTTCTCTCCCCATGGTTTGCTGATATAGCAAACTATTTGGTATCAGTACAGTTCCCTCCAAACTTGCCCTCCAAATAAAAGAGCAAGATAGTCAGGAAAAGCGCCCCCTTCACCTGGATTGGGGGAAATCTTTTCAAACTTGGGTCAGATCAAATCTTGAGAAGGTGTGTAAGGGAAGAGGAAGCTTTTAACATCCTTCTGACCTGTCATGACGGGCCTTGTGGAGGTCACTTTGCTGCAAAGAGGACAACATTCAAACTGTTACAAGTGGGCTATTATTGGCCCACTCTTCAGCAGGATGTGAAAAAGTACATTAATTAGTGTGATCGGTGCCAGAGGATGGGAAAGCCTACTCCAAGAGATGAAATGCCCCTACAACCCCAAGTGAATTTTGAGCCATTTTCCAAGTGGGGCATGGCCCTCATTGGGCCTATCAACCATCCTTCAAAGTAAAAACAATACATTATTGTGTGCACTGATTATTTGAGTAAGTGGGATGAAACCAAGGCAATTAAGGAAACAATAGAAGAGAAGGTGGCTGATTTCTTAAGGGAGAATGTATTCTACAAATTTGGGTACCCTAGAGAGCTAGTCACAGACCAAGGTAGCCAGTTTACCTCCAACATGATTGAAGAACTGCTCAGCCATCACAAACTCAAGCATAAGACCTCCACTCCTTATCATCCACAAGCTAATGGGCAAGTGGAGGTGACCAACAAGGCACTGGAGAGCATCTTAACCAAGGTAGTAAGCAACAACAGGAAGGATTGGGTAGAGAGACTAGTTGAGGCCACCTGGGCCTATAATACAACATGGAAGACCACCACTATATTTACACCCTATGAGCTGGTCTATGTGAAAAAGGCTTTGCTGTCCATTGAGTTTGAATATAACACATTAAGGATGGTAGCCCAAATAGATTTGTATCTCAGTCATGCACAAAAAGAAATATTGTTCCATTTGTATGGCTTGGATGAATCCAGAATGCAGGCCCTCCTACATACAGAGATAGTTCAGCTTCAGAGGAAGATCTAGCATGATAGACATATTAAAGAGAAGCAATTTCAAGAGGGCGATTGGGCATTGTTATATGATTCAAGGTATAAATACTTCAAGGGCAAGCTAAGGACAAGATGGTTTAGACCTTATGTGGTGGAAATATGCCATGATAATGGTTCAATGTAAATCCGAACTATAGATGAAGAAGCCATTCCATTCCTTGTTAATTGACATCGATTGAAAATGTACAAGAGGCCTTTATCAAAACAAGAGTTCATTGACAATATCAATAAGATAGTGATGATGGTGGAGCCACTTCTAGCTCCTCCCTCATCAGGTCACTAAGAAAAAAAAAAAGAAAAAAGGATTCAAGTGAAAACCTCCATGAGGTGCCTGAGTCCCATCTTTGGGTTGAAAACCTCGTGAGGCGGTCCAATGATGATAAAAAAATTGAAAAAAGAATAAGAAGATCCCTGGGTTAAAACCTTCCTTGAGGCGCCGAGGGCAAACATCTAGGGTGAAAACCTCTCTGAGGCGGCCTAGGTGTTTTTCAAAGAAAAAAAGAAAAAAAAGAAAAGAATACATACTTGTTATTTGCAGGTGGGCGATGTTATCACCAAAATAGGGGTTTACATTGTTCCTAGTCATGGTCTTAGATAAGTGTCAAGTCACCCTATGTCTTACATTCTTTTTAGAAACTCATAGCTTAAGCCATTTTAAAAATTTTTGGAATTAGCCCCAAAACCACATTTTCGTAGTGTAGACAATGTAAAATGTCTGTTTTGCGCTACGAAAATGTTGCTCTTTTCATAGTGCTTTTCCCTGTGTGCTACGAAAGTGGTAATTCATAGAACAGTCTTGTCAAACATCAATCCGTTAAAATTTCGTTAAATTTTCATTATTAGGTGTCAGGTAGGAGTCATTCCTTAAGCATGCCACCATCCAAACTCATCATTTCGAATTTAGGGATCATTATGAAATACATTTTCAAATTCGAAAGGGTTGGCTAGTCTCATCATTTTAGTTTGCATGCAAACCCTCAAACATAATGGTTTTCGAACAATAAGCTTTGGTAATCTTCCACCAAGGTTTTCCTCATACATAATTCAGGCGAGGCTGACCACCATTGGCAAGCGAGTCTGCTCAACAATATTTCAAGAGAGGCCAATTTTGTTACATGAATTTAGAAGGAAAGATGACAAAGGAGAAGAAATGTCACATGTATGGTCATTGTTTAGGAACCGAGCCTGAAAGCACTGAGGTCAGAGTCAGAGACAAATCAGTTGTAGAAGCCTTCAAGAAAGCAAGATGCTGGAAGTTTTGTAAGAAATAGTAGGGAGGACATACTCAGTGACAAAGTAGTTTGCACTACATTTCATTGGCTCAAGCACAAAGGTTGGAATGCTGAACTTGCAAATTTCTCCAGAGGTCATAGATTTGGTGACAAAAATTCCTAGGGGGAAAGATACATGGTTCAAAAACTTCAGATTCAACATGGAGCCATGTAAGGTGTTTCTAAAGCCAGAGTTTGTAGAAACTAACTTAACCAAGGCAATTCCCAGAGACTACATCAAGGACAACTATGCCAACTTGCTCTTCAACTATTAACGTTATTTTACCTGTGAAGGCATATATCAAAAGGTTTATTCATATCATTTTAAACTCCTGATACATTTTACTGGTATGATTTCTTTAGATTTGCCTTACTTCTTATTTCGAAGTGTAGCTAAGATGGAAGATAAAGTACAGTTGAAATCTCAAGAATGTGAGACTTCCCTGTTTCATCATGGTCTAATTAAACTGATAGTTCTACATGAGCTCAAAAGGATCAACAAATAATGGTATTTGTTTTTGTTTTTATGTGATTTTGGAGCAGAAAAACAAGGTGTAGTCATTAGCCCTAGGGTTAAAGGAGCTCCATCATCAGAAACCAGCAAGTCTGTAATGTCCAGGGCAAAAAGGTATGTTAAGTTGAAATCTAGGAAGCAGGTGAAAGAGCAAGTAAGAAAAGCACCAATATTCATTCTTGAAACTCCTAAATCTACAAAGGAAAAGATATCTAAGGTTAAAAGAATGACACAATAATAGTCAACCAACAAACCAATTCAAAAGAGATTGACTAGAAGTCAAATTGCAAAGGAGAAAGGTAAAACAATGATCTCAGGAGAAGGTTCAAGCTTGAAGGGTGATTTAAATGATATTTTAAAAGCCATTTATATTGCAAAATCCCCTTTAGTGCAGGCAGATGTGATAAAATTTGATCAAGGAAAGTCGAAGAAAATGAAACCCTCTGAGAAATTGGAATTTGAGGATGATGTTACAACATTTTTTTTCAAACCCATAAAACCCTTAACCAAGCAATCCAAGAAGATGCAAGAGTGCAATATTGAGTTGGGGAGAATAGAAGAAGCATCTACTATTCAAGAAGAGTTGATAGACTTTCCGTCTCCAAGACTTGAAGGTGACAAAAACACAGTTCCTGCCACTCAAAAAGAAAAAGTCAATTACGAGGTTATGGAAGAAAGGTTAAAAGCTGCTAATAATGAAATTGCTAGACTAAGAGTGAGAGCAAGAGGGCATGCTGTTGAAAGGAAAAATCTCAAAAGGATGAAGGCTCTCTGGGAAGCTGAAAAGGTGTCCAAACCATAAATAGTAAACAATGAAACTCAGTACTTTACCTGGACTGTTCCTGCAATCAAATACGCCAGATTTGTAAGGAGGATTAATGCTCAGCTAAGAGCTACAAATAGGGGTTTGAAGAGACAAACTGAAGACCTAGAAATACAACTAACCAAATCTAGAAAAGGGTCTACAACAATAATGAAACAGGTTGATGAAAAAGGGCAGTGAAGGATATATATAAAAACAATTTTGGCACATAAAAAGAGTTTTGGCATATAAAAGGAAGAACAACTATGAAGAAGAACATCTTATAAGGGTAAGCGGTTTGATTTTTGGTTGATCATATCAGTCTTCATGGAATTTTGAAAAACTCCCAAACTACAAATTTTTGAAGGCCGTGTTGAAAAAGAGTACACATAGCGGTTTTGTAGCGCATTACGAAACCACTGAAGGTGATCATTTAACACTTATGGATGCTTTTCGGAGGTAAGGTTTGGTTAGTTCCAAATTTTGAAGTCGCTGGTGGACATGGGATCATATGTGAAGTTTCAGATGGCAATGGTGCAGAAAGCCAACTTCTAAGAATTATTTCATAAGTGATGTAAAGGCTGTGCTACGAAAACAAAGTATTTTTGCAGCACAGGATGTTTCATCCTTTCCTCCATATTTTCGAGTTTCCTTTTTTGCACAAGTGGAAAACAAAGTTTTTATGGATTATTAATGCATGCCATATGTACACTAGCAAAACTATTTGAAGATAAGCATTAAGGATTAAGGGCCTTAAAAGGAGGAACTCTGTCTCCTAGTTTTCAGGACAGTTAGGTCATGACTCAGCAGGTTTTGCAACAACACTATGGACATCATCAAGCTCGAAGACATGATTTGGCAACTGATTAAAGAATGTATTGAAGTCATAGATTAGGTTGTTGGAAGCATGTTTTAGGATTTTCACTCCTATTTGTATTAGGACTCTTAAAGACAGCTAGCTGTCAAATTGTAATTAAGTAGCTTGTTTGATGAATAGATAGGTGTCAAAGTTAGGATTTCGAATTCCTCCAAAGATGGATCATAGTATCCAAAGTTGTAAAACTCTATATAAAGCTTGAGAATCGAATTCCTCAGGGTTGGTAATTTCATTAGCAAAAGAAAGTTGTGTTATTGTAAGAAACTGTGGTTTTTCAAACTTAATATATAGATCAGTTTGACTACTCAAGATTCATAAGGAGTTTATGTGTTTGATGTTATTATGGCCTTTTTCAATTACTTATTTCCAGTCGTATGAGCTTGTGATACTTAGAATTCATTAGGAAATGCTCTAACTTCCTTCACATGCTTGTAAACTGTGTTGATTCACTGTGTTACTATTTTACTTATAAAACCTAAACTCTAAGTGCCTTGACTTCCATGTTTTGTTGATCATGATGTTTTGTTGAAGACTATATTGAATCCATAGCCCAATAGATGTTCGCTAATCTTTGATTCATCCAGTTAACCCGTTATACATTTTTGTCCATTTTATTCCTATAGTTAGCCATCTAATCATTAATAAAAAATATTAAACCTATTGAGAGAGGCCTCTCAAGTTGAGGAGGGTAAGCCTCAACCAAAAGATTGGTTTGAAAGAGTTACTCAAAGTCTACTTCATCAGCAGCCTATCAGGGTCAGATTTTGTGATAATAAGTGAGAAAGACAATCAAGGAGAAAAGAGAAGATCCAAAGGGAACCCTGCCCCACATATATTCATCTCCTCCACTCCTTACCATGCATCCATGCATCAATTCCATTGTTTTTTCATTTCATTGCTTCAATTTAGGCGAAGACTGTGTTTTCTACAATCATCAGCTATAGGTCTTCACTAGGATGATTCCGGAGCTCCAGACAGCAGACAACGGACAACAGATAGAGACAACATAAACAAAGGAGGAAGAAGAATGATCATGCAACAAATAAACAACACAAAACCTCTGATCTTCGACAACTGCAGCATGTCATTGAGACCACAGGTAACTATCCCACTCACTCACTCATATGCATAATTTGATCAAAAGGTGTAAAGGTTATGAGGTAGTTGGTTTATAAGTGAAAAGGTGGCCAATTAACTTGGCCACATTCATTCAGTCATCATAAACAAAACTGGGTGTCCTCTCATACGTGGCCATAGTCAACTCAAAGACAGAAGAGGAGTAGGACAAGAAGTGGTTAACTACGAATCTATGAGGTGGGAGTTGATTACGAGGAGTGGGAGCTGATTACGAGGAACCTCATTTTAAAAAGCCATAAAGGGAAAAAAAATCGTTTGCATGCATTTTTGCATTCCACCTCCTCGAAAATCCTTCACACAAGTCGCTCTCATAACTCTGGCCACCCACTGGAAGTAAGGATCCTTTGTTTTGCAAGAGAATTTATACAGGAGCATGCACAAGAATTCCTACAGGAACAATCCATAGGAGCAGTATACAGGATACACAGAGGTAGTCTACAGGATAGGCAGAGAGGGGTTCAAGAGGCAATATCACGAGAACTGTCCACTGCCACCATCCTAAGGAGGTAGGATCTAAAAATCCATCCCCATTTACAAGCAAATGAACTAGAAATGCTCTAAAAGCTAGTGGATATAACAACTGTGGTAGGTGAATTACATACATAGGAAACTTTTTTTTTCTCCTGAATTTAAAATTCTTGTGTCAAACTTCTTATTTCCTCCTCAAGCCTCACAAGCAATATGACATGAGGGTTTAATAGGAGAGAACCACAAACACTGTGAGGATGCAAAAACACCCCCAAGTGCTTGAAATCTTTATAAGACACCAATAGATGAGGTTTTTCGAAAAATTCACATGGTATGATGATGAGGTGGCTCAAGAATTTTCTCATTCCCTCACTCCACACAACAGAATCCATGCCACTATTATAGTTAGAGGGCTCACTATAGATCTCACCCCATATCTCATCAGTAGGGTCACCACACTTCCCCTAGGAATTCCATGGAGAAAAGAAGACAAAGCAGATAGTCAGGTGGCAAAAGGAAAATTCTTTTTAGAGGGTGAAGAACCCACAGAGGATAAAAACGGAGTAAGGAGAGACAATTTGCCATACCCATGGAGTGAGGTAGGTTACCAACTCATCAAATATATCTCATGTGAGGGTAGATACAATGTTGTTTATGGCTACCATTTTAGGATGCTTGAAGAATTAAGATTTGGGTTAGAAACACTAGTTCACTAAAGACTCAACATATCCTATTTCTTGATGAAATCACTCATAGACTCCAACAACAAAGTAAAGGAAGGGAATCCCCAACAATTGGCTCACCATGTGTTGATCAGGATCCTCATTGAGGATGACCTCCGAAACCTCAGGATCCTTATAACATGGTCAGTGTTCAGAGACTTACCGGCAAAGGATGACATCAAAACCCTCACCTATGATGTTATTCCTTTTGTTAGTGAGGAGGAGAAAAAACACGAAGAAGAAGATACAGATCTAGATGGGGATGAGATGAATAAATAAGAAACTAATACAGAGGAATATGATGAAGCAGAAGAAGAAGGAAGAGAAAAGAGGGAGGATGCTGCTGAAACAAAGGAATAAATGAAGGAAGAAACTTATGGAGATGAGAAAGAACAACAAGAGGAAGAAGATAAGAAAAACAAAGAGGAAGAAGGCATTTAAACAGAAGGGGAAGAACACAAGGAGGAAAAAAGGAAAAGAAGGAGGCAAACCCCTCTATATTTCAAAACAAGAAAGAGCACAAAAATCAAACAACAGAAGCCACAAACATAAAAAAAAATCCCTATTGAGATCGAAGATTCCCCTACACCAAGAGACATTGCGCACATGGAAGAGAAGCTCAAGGAAATGGGCAAAGAGCTAAGTGTCTTAAGGGATAGAGAAGCCATAATGAGAGATCAACTTGAGAGGGAAAAAGCATGGCTGAGAGGATAGCTGCAGGAAAGGGGAAACCAACTAGCATGTATGGCCAGCCTCTCCTTGGAGGTGATCCACTGTAGGATGCCAGCTAAATCCTATGCTCTTTACCTCAGAGGACAATGGCTACAATTTCAGATTAAAACACTAGCACAAAGGGGCACCATGCCATTTCAAGACTACAGGTAGTTTATTGACCTTTGTGATCAAAGTATACTGGAGGATAGGGCCAAATTGGATGGGTTTTACTTGCACAACATGGCCCTCACAGACATGAATGTTTAGGATCCTAATGTCGAGTTAGGAGATCTATAATTAATGGCTTTGGCATCATGGCTGAACCATGAGGTGTCAAGGGCTACAGAGATGAAGTGAATATTGGCCAATGAGAAAAATGAACCTCTTTTCATCAGAGCTAAACAATCAAATCCCAAGGCCCTAATCAACACCCATAATCTAATTGCAAATGATCCTCAGCTCACACCTAGATATATTACTTCCCAAGAGCAAGCAATTTCACATTTTGAGGATATGTTTAGGTTTCTAGGAGAAGATAGTATACATGCCTGCTTAAGGAGATGGAACACACTGCCACACAACTTTAAGATTAGAGAATATCGCTCCCCTCAAAGGTTGAGAGAGGCACACAACATGACATCTATGTATAAGAAATCAATGCAAAGGTTGAAGGTCAATTGGATAGGCCTAAAAATCAGTCCACCACTACTCCTAGGGATGCTAGAAGGGAGAAAAGAAGAAGAGGAAAAGAGGCAGTGGAAAGAAGTAGAAAGGAAAGTAGGCTTCTATGAATAAGAAAAAGATACCACAACAGAGACATGGGCTGTCAGAGAGGCTACCTGTGTGATTAATCGCGCATTGCTGGGAAAAAAGGGCTGAAGTGGTAGAGCTTAAGTGCTTGGTCTCATGGAGGAGTCGAGAGACCGTGGGCGGAAAAAGGTAAAGAACACCAACGTACGACGGTGGGACCCGCACCCTGAAAACCAGTGGTTTCCACGGGACGCCCTTGAACAGTAAGTAGTTTCGGGAGAAAACGGAGCGATCACAATCAGTGATTGATGCGTGGTAGTGGAGGAGAGGGAAAAACCGCCGCGATCACGTATTAACGGTCGGGAAAGTTAACCGCACTTGATGTGCGAATGACGTTGGATCTGGAGGAGCCTAGATTGGACGGCTGAGATTACGCCTGATAGACAGAGCGGACTTGACAAGGGATTAGGCTGCGATTTAAGAGGATTTGGAATTTGTTGATCGCCATGGTGGATAAAGCGACGAATTGAAAAGCGGGCTGGCATAGTTCCGATGGAGAGACGTGGCTACTTCCTAAGCGTTATGTTGACGCCGAACAGGGAATTCCAAGCACACAGGTGACAGGTGAATCGACGCAGAAGGAGAGGAACCGAACTGGCACAAGATCGATTGGTTAAAGCTGTGAACAAAGAGACAATCAAGAGAGTGGGAAGTTATAGAGGAGAGTCCAAGCAACCAGAGAGACAGTGAACCCGGAGAGGAGGACTGAACACAGAGAGCAGTAAAGCCGAGTAGAAGAGACAGAGAGCCGAGCTGACCATAGGTAGCATCGAGCACCAGAGAGCTTGAAAGTTCAGGCTTTCCCACAGAGGAATCTGTCTGGATTGAGCATCACAGTTGGCTCTTTCCACTATAGACCGAAGGTCACAGAGCTGGTAGGAAGAAAAGAGTCTGTGAACTCTGAGTGGCTTGGGGAATCTAAGAACCACCCTTCCAAGCAAATTCTGCTTCAGGAGAACTCATATTGAGTACGTGCATTTGTAATTTCTCTGCTTAAAGACATAATAAAAAAAGGCCACCACTAAAGATGGACCGGAGACTTAGCCCTGGAGAATAGGGTGAACTCCTTATTAAAAACCTGTTTGTGTCTTTGTATTGCTTACTGTATTTCTCTGCTGTTTTTCCATTCTAAATGTCTGTGTGTTGGCAATCTGATCGATCCATTGTTTCAATCACACAAAACACATACACACACCAGCACATGAGTATGTAATACCTTCTTGTTAATTAAATCTTTAACTGAGGTCACTCATAGGGTGAGAATCAGATCACTACCAGAGCCATGAAGGACATGGATATTGACTAAGTTGCTTAGAGGATGAGCAACACTTTTAGTAGGGGGTGATGATGAGCTTCATCATTGGGTAATTATATGGGCCTTAATTCACCTCCTAGCTTAGTAAAACCAACTATTCTCACAACTTATTGCATACTTTTGATCATATTTTGTTTATGAGATGAGTTAGAGTTGGATATTTTGCTTTGTGGTCTAATGTGAACTTAATGCAGGATTAAAGGATAAAAGCAAGGAATTATGGCGAAGACCTTGGTCAAAAATCAAATGGGAAAAGGGATAGGAATTATAGGAGGTAAATCCTCGTCATTTACTACCCCTCCATTCAAATATTCCTCCATCAGCTCAGAGTGCAAACAACCAAATCATGAGGACTAGAAGGCAGCCGAGCAAGTGAAAGTCGAAGCACCAGTTTATCTCAAGTTTGGGAGCCAAGCCTCCCTAATATTAATGAATTCATTGGAGACTTCAGTCATATAAGTAGAGAGGCTTAGGACCTTAGCAGGATTTGTACTTTTGATTGTAAAACTCTACTTTATTTTCGAGCTACAAGACTTATGTGACAATTTGATGTAATCCATTGTTTTGATAATAAGAATGAGTTTTGTTTCAAGCCAACATTGATTTAACTCAGAGGGCTGAAGCTCTTGGTTTAATTGATCATTTTCTTAATTAGTTTCATTTCCATTACACCAGGGTAGTGTAGATTGGTTGTGTTCCAGATATCTAGTTATCGCATGAGCTTTGGAGTTCGTTGTCTTGATTCAATACTCGGTTCACTTCATCGTTATCATATTCAATCACTCTCTTTTTGTAATACATCTCACTCACATTCTCATTCCCTTCAGCACGAAATTCTTAAGTGGGAGCCAATAACTCACGTCTTAATCAGATTATACATAGATCTCTTTATCGTCTGATCCACAAAAAACCTGGCCAATCACCATTAATCACATGAGTATTCATTTCAACGTTTGGCTTTATGCACCCCAAATCTCCACCGTCGATCTGTCTAGCTTGACTCAATGACTATCACGTCTTGTCAATACTTTATGTGCCCCAAATCTCCATTGTCAATATGTCTAGCTTGATCCAACGAATATCACGCAATCTCGCGCTGATTCTTGCATGATCGATATCCACTCGAGAGCACGCGAGAAAATTTGTTTTCTCGTGCTATGTGTCACCCAGTTAGGCTAATTGCGCAAAATTTAGAAATACAACATACATCTTCGAGGGCGTGCGAGAAATTGCTTACCACCTATGAAACCCGCTCCATAATTCCGCACGTTTTTTTTCCTTTTGTCGCCACGTGACTTGATGTGATCCATCCGTCTATTGACTTCATCTCCCGTGATAAGATCTCCACCATTCATCTCCCGTTAACATTGTTCGTCCATATATTCACTTCACCTTTGTGATAAGATCTTTGCCATTCATCACCCGCTAACCATGTTCGTCCATCTATTCACTTAACCTCTGCGATAAGATCTCCACCATTCATCTGGACCTGTTAACCCTATTCGTCCATCTATTCACTTAAACTCTGTGATAAGATCTCCACCGATCATCTTTCGTTAATCCTGTTCGTTGATTGATCCACCTATCTCTTCACATAATCTCCTGTGATAAAATCTCTGCCGCTCATCTTCCGTTCTTATTGTTCAATGATCGATCCAACGGTTCCTATGCATTGCTACTTCATTACGTCTCCCTTTCACTAATTTCGATCTTCGATTTCTTTTCCGCTTGACTCCTTCCCGAACTTTGTTCTGCATATCCTTAAGACATTGCCACTCCCGAGCTTTGAATTGGTCATTCAATACTGTTTGGTCATCGCAAACACCAAGAAAGCCAAAATAAAGTGAAAATAGATTTAGTTTAGTTTCCTTGCTTGCACCTTAGTTTGGTTTGGTGCTATTTACTTCTGTAACTTAGATAACAACATTAGGTTAGTGTTGATTTAGTAATTCTGCTTAGTTTAGCTGTTTAAATGGTTAATTAGGATATCTTGTGATTCAGCATTACATGTTGTTTTATTCATTACTGCAGTAGAGTAGCTCTCTTAGAATAGATTTTCTCTTCTTCCATCAAAGAATCAAGCTTCTTCTGACTCGATAGAACTTTGACTTGGAACCCCTGGGCTCCGTTAGGCCCCTATACTACTAGTGTAACCCCTTATTGTTATTAGTACAACCCCCTTATTATATTGTTGTACCCATTTAGTCCCCATATTGCTACTATTGTGCCCCATAGAAGCCCACTATTTTGATTATTATGCCCTTACATTATTATTGTTATGTCAACTCTGATTATATTATGACCCCTTAGACTCCTATATATAGAAAGGAGGTATTTTCATTTGTATCATCCAAGAATTGTTCATTTGTGTAATGTAAAGGAGGTTTCCCCCTTGAAGAGGCTGAATTATAAGGCGTTGATCTATCTTTTCTATATTTTTGTGAGTTAGTTTCATAACATTTGGTATCAGAGCTTTGGATTCTAGGGTTTCGCTGCTCCAAATAGGTCATTGTGGAATTTTCGCTATAACATTTTTTCTGCAAAGTTTCAGAAGTGTAAAAAAACCCATTTGAGACAAATCGCACTGAACCTCGGGTCCGAATTTCAGATCTTTTCGCGCTATATTTGTAGAGATATGATCTAATAAATTTGGTCTTTTTGCAGACTCCTGAATTACATTAAAAATAGGTGACCTTGGGAAAATAGTCATAACTTTTGTTTTGAGCATTAGATTGAAATTTCGTAACAAGTTGCAGAAAGAGGACAGATTATAGTTACCTATGTATATTTTTCAGATTCTAAGGTTAAAATAGTGAGACGTGGCACTCCATGCAAGTTCGCTCTTTTGAAAAGGTATATAATAAGGTTATGTTGGGAGATTGTGCATAACTCTTTCTTGGAGAGTCTAAATTCGATCAGACTGGTGGCATTGGAAAGAGGACGCAGAGGGCTACTGCAGGTTGCAATTTCAGAACTTAAAGATCCAAAAGTACAGAGTTACAGTCATTTCAATATCGAGCTCCTAAAATCAAGAAAAAGCGAGATGAGGAAGTTTGATGGCAAGGATTCGGTAAATTGGATACTACAGATGGAGAAATATTTTGATCTACATGGTGTACCACTATTACAAAAGGTATGTATTGCATCTTCATATTTAGAACAAGATCAATTTCTATGATATAAAGGGCTTTGTTCTCGTAAACAACTTGTTACATGGTCAATTTTCATGGAGGAAATTATAGCACATTATGAAAATACAAAGAACAACACCTTCTTTAGAGAAATACCACAACAATTGGAAGAAAAAAGAGAAAAAGGGCTTTGTTACAAAGTGGAAAGCAAAATTATGGCAACAAGGAATTCTACCCCTCACAACTATAAAGATGAAAGTGTTGTTTCACCTAGCCTTCCACAACCTACAAGGGTTACACCTCAACAATTAGAAGAGAAAAGATAAAAAGGGCTTTGTTACAATCATGATAGAAAATGCTCTAAAGGTCATAAGTGTGCTGTGAAGAAATTATTTTACATAGAGTATGAATAGGAGAAAGAAAAGGATCAAGAAACATCAAAAGACGAGGATATATGCCAGGACCCAACCCCATAGAAAGAAGAAATGAATCTGACCATATCTTGTAAAGCATTGGCAAGAATTACCACTCCTCAAACTCTTAAGATAGAAGAATATATCAAGAAGAAAAAGGTTCAAGAAGTGAATGATCACATCAAGAAAGAAGAAATGAATCCAACCATATCTTGTAATGCACTAGCCGAAATTACCACTCCTCAAACTATCCAAATAGAAGGACATATCAAGAAAAAAAATGTTCAAGAAGTGAAAAATCACATCCAGCATCAAGAAATGAATCTGACCATATCTTGTAAAATAATGGAAGAAATTACCACTCCTCAAACTCTCAAGATAGAAGGACATATCGAGAAGAAAAAGGTTCAAGCAGTGAAAGATCACATTGAGCATCAACAACAAGTTCTCCAACTTTTAAAGGATAACGCCATTTTGGTGCAAAATCGAATGAAACAATAGGTAGATCAACATTGTAGTGAAAAATGTTTTGATGTAGGTGATTGGGTATTTTTACTGTTACATCTCAAGAAAGCTATTTATGAGAAGGAAATGTTGGAAATACTACATGCACTTAAGAAATGGCGACCTTACCGAATGGGAAGACACTTCAAGGTAAAAATGGATCATGATAGTCTTAAATACTTTTTAGAACAACTATTATCTCTAGAAGAACATAAAAAATGGGTCACAATTATGTTGGGTTATGACTTTGACATCATCTATAGAAAAGGGAAACAAAATTTTGTTGCAGATGTGCTCTCAAGAAAGGATCAAGATGTGGAAGCATTGTTTTGAGCTATTTCTATTATCCAACCAGATGGGATAAACGAAGAAAGGGATGAATGGAAGAAGGACGAAGAAGTATGGCCACTCATTCAAAAGTTGCAGAAGATCCCAATTCAAACACTATTACTGGAACTTGAAGAGGAAGGAAAAAATCATATTGGAACCTAGAGCTGTCATAGAAATAAGAACCCGACAGCTAGGAAATCGATCAATTTCAGAGTATCTCATCAAGTGGAAGAACTTACCCGCTGAAGATTCCACATGGGAGGACAAAATTTTTATACAGAAGCATCAAAAACTACTCAAGCGTTGAGGACAACACTTTTTGAAGGAGAGGGGCATGTTAGGCCCCTATACTACTAGTGTAACCCCTTTATTGTTATTAGTACAACCCCCTTATTATATTGTTGTACCCATGTAGTCCCCACTATTGTTATTATTATGCCCTTACATTATTGTTATGTCGGCTTTGATTATATTATGACCCCTTAGACTCCTATATATAGAAAGGAGGTATTTTCATTTGTATCATCCAAGATTTGTTCATTTGTGTAATGTAAAGGAGGTTGCCCCCTCAAAGAGGCTGAATTATAAGGCAGTGATCTATCTTTTCTATCTTTTTGTGAGCTGGTTTAATAAGATCTCTGCCGCTCATCTTTCGTTAATCTTGTTCGTTGATCGATTCACCCATCTCTTCATGTAATCTCCTGTGATAAGATCTCTGCCACTCATCTTCCATTTTTATTGTTCACTAATCGATTCAACGGTTCCTATGCACTGCTGCTTCATTGCATCTCCCTTTTGCTGATTTTGATCTTCGATTGCTTTTCCGCTTGACTGCTTCACGAACTTTGTTCTACATATCCTTAAAACGCTGCCACTCCTGAGGTTTGACTTGGTCATTCAATACTGTCCGGTCATCGCAAACACCAAGAAAAGCAAATGAAAGCGAAAATAAATTTAGTTTAGTTTCCTTGCTTGCACCTTACTTTGGTTTGATGCTCTTTACTTCTGTAACTTAGATAACAACATTAGGTTAGTGTTGATTTAGTAATTCGGATTAGTTTAGCTGTTTAAATGGTTAATTAGAATATGGTGTGATTTAGCATTACATGTTGTTTTATTCATTACTACAATAAAATAGCTCTCTTAGAATAGATTTTCTCTTCTTCCTTCAAAGAATCAAGCTTCTTCTGACTCGATAGAAGTCTGGCTTGGAACCCCTGGGGTCTCTCGCTAGATGAACAAATGACAATAGGCAGGACCTTCACTTCTACTTGTGCATATAACACTGTCACCTCCAAGTTTGTACGAACCCTGGGTTGATAAATAAAGCTGGTAGCCCAAGAGTTGCAGCATCCTTGCTGCAATACTGGCGCTCATCAAATGGTAAGACATATATTTGGTGGGAAGATGTGAATAATTTTAAAGGTATTGATGAAGATGATTTGAATTGGCATGCATTTGGAAGGCACTTCAAGAAGAAGTACTTGTGGGAGAGGTAGTATGATGACAAATTTAAGGAGTTTTACGATTTGCAGATGGGTTCCATAACATATAATGAGTATACTAGCAAGTTTTTAGAGTTGTTGAGATATGTGCCTTACCTCAAGGAGGATAATTCCAAGGTTCAGAGATTCATCAGTGGACTGACAATAGCATACAGAGACTGGATTGAGTTCGATGAGCCTAGATCATTGGAGGAGGCCATCCGAAAGTTGAATCATTGTTATGAGAAGTCAAAGTGCAAAGTGGAGCCGAAGCGTGACTTGAAAGGAAATGAGAAAGCTAAAGGAAAATGGCCACCAAAGCGAGGACGAACTAAAGATGAAAGTGAGAAAGAAAATGCAGTTCCTCAAGAGATTCAATACAGTTAAGAAAGGACATGGAGAGTAACAAATTAGAGGCGGTGGTAGAGAACCATTGTAGTGTTGGATATGTGGTAAGGATCATCGTAAGAAGGACTTTCCATAGTATTAGAGTGGTGGTAGACCCCAGATATACAATGCTCAAGGTGCACATACAATTAGTGATGTTGGTCATAACATTCCTTGGATATATGCAGCTATGGACAATAGGCATCATCGGGCATCGATCATTGAGATGGATGGTAAGATTTGTGATCAAGTTGTTTCTATATTGATCCTAGATCTAACTACAATTATATTAATCCTGACCTGGTGGATAAGAGTGGTTCGAGAAAATAAGTGCATGCAGAATCTTGGTTGGTTCAGTTGCCTACAGGTACAAAGAAGCGAGTTCACCATTGGGTAAGAGCTTGTGCATTTATTTAAATGGTATGCCTATAGTAGCACACTTGAATGTGTTTCCATTGGGATCGTATAGCATGATTTTGGGTATGGATTGGCTATACCTTCATAGAACCAAAGTGGATTGATTCGACAAGGCCATTGACTGTGTGGATGATAGTGGAGAAAAGAGGACTTTGCAGGGAAAGAAGAAGCCTAAGTCAGTGAGGATGGTTACCGCTATGCAGGCTAAGTGAAGTCATAGAAAAGGTTGTGCGATGTTTGCAGTGCACATTTCTAGTGACAAGGGTAAGGACGTTGAGGATGTAGATGTGTTGAGCATCTACCTAGTTTTGCAGCAGTTTCAAGATGTATTCCTTGAGGACATTACAGAGTTTCTACCTCATAGGGAGGTAGATTTATCTATTGAGTTAGTGCCAGGGGTAGCTCCAACATCAAAAGAACCTTACAAGATGAGAACACCTAAGTTGGTAGAGTTGAAGTTGCAGTTAAAGGAGACACTTGTTAAGGGATACCTTAGGTCAAGTGTATCTCCTTGGGGTGCACCAGTGTTGTTCGTAAAGAAGAAAGATGGTACTCTCAGATTATGCATTGATTACAAGCAACTGAACAAGGTAACAATCAAGAATAGGTACCCTTTGTCGAGGATTGATGATTTGTTTTAACAATTAAAGAGAGAAACAATATTCTCTAAGATCGAATTGAGATTGGGATACCATCAGGTACGCATCACGGAAGAGGATATGTTCAAGACTACGTTTAGGACCAAGTATGGGCATTATGAGTTTTTTGTTGTTCCATTTGGTTTGACTAATGCTCCAGCTACATTTATGTGTTTGATGAATAGTGTGTTGCATCCTTACCTGTATAAGTTTGTTATTGTATTCATTGATGACATTTTGGTATATTCTAAAAATGAGGAAGAGCATGCCAAACATTTAGTAGTAGTGTTGAGGTTGCTAAGAGAGAATCAGCTGTATGCTAAGCTTATCAAGGGTAGCTTCTTTCAGACTAAGGTACACTAATTGGGACATGTTGTCTCCAAGGAAGGCATTGTAGTAGATCTAGAAAAGATAAGGGCTATTATGAAGTGGGAAACTCCTAAGAATGTGGATGAGGTGAGATCATTTATGGGATTGGAAGGTTACTACTGTAGGTTTTAACCCCATACAGAAATTACTTGCATACAAATTCTAAAACATAGAAAATAAACAATGCGAGAGCATAACACATAAAACACATATACACAGAGATTTCCCTTGGATCCCAAAACCGGGACTACCAACTTGATTTTTCATTATGTTCCTTTCAATGTTGCAATACGTATTTATACATGCCAAAGCATCCAAAACCATGGACCGAAAACCATCGCGTCCAAAACCATGTGCGAAAAACATGCACAAAACCATAGGTAGGTTCGCCCAACCTAATATAGGGTCCAACCCCCTAGAGTGGGGTGACCTACACCCCTCAAACCCCACGTGACACTCGCCACTATGCAATTGGTGCAATGAAAGGGGGGGCTCCGCTACACTTCTAACCCCCCAGTTAACTATGTGGGCTACTCGTGGAAAGAATACAACACAACCCAACATTCTCCCACTTGTTGTTTTCTTTCCACAGGGGACCATAAGAGAGCTTAGTCATTTATCCAGCCCTGCAACGCCTATTGTTTCTCTACACCAAGAGAAATTCTCAGAG
The DNA here is from genome assembly GCA_000404065.3 of Pinus taeda. Classification (NCBI taxonomy): domain Eukaryota; kingdom Viridiplantae; phylum Streptophyta; class Pinopsida; order Pinales; family Pinaceae; genus Pinus; species Pinus taeda. Next base: position 262,221 of record APFE030963262.1, on the reverse strand, counting down.
CTCACATATTTTGTCAATGCATCTGTAGTATTCTTCAAAGTGTCCACCTTTACCAGCAACACCTTTTTGTCTTCTATCATATCCCTCACAAAGTGATACTGAACATCAATGTGCTTTGTCTTTGAATGATAAGCAGGGTTCTTTGCCAAGAAAATTGCACTTTGGCTGTCACAGTCTATCCCTATAGCTCCCTGTACTAACCCCATACTTGAACACAATCTCTGCAACCAAACTGCTTCCTTGCTTGCATGAGTGGCTGCCATGTATTCTGCCTCTGTAGTTGATAGTGCCACTACAGATTGTTTCTTACTCATCCACTGACTGCACCTCCAAATAGGTTAAACACATACCCACTTGTAGATCTTCTCTGATCCAGATCTCCAGCCCAGTCTGCATCAACAAAGCCATGAATATCCAACACTCTGTCCAATCCTGGTCTTCCTTGGTAGCACAAACCATAATCACTAGTGCCACACAAATACCTGAAAACCCACTTCACTGCTGTCGAGTGCTCCTTCCCTGGTTTTGACATAAACCTGCTCAATACTCCCACTGCATGTGCAATGTCTGGTCTAGTACAGACCATTGCATACATCAATCTACCGACTGCACTTGCATATGGAACACGGGACATGTCCTCTTCCTCTTCTTGTGTCTTGGGACACTGTTCAGTAGATAACTTCACACCTACAGGAATAGGAACCTTCACCGGTTTACTATCCTGCATATTAAACCTCTGCAACATCGTCTCGACATACTTCCTCTGGCTTAACTAGAGCTTCCTCTTTGTCCGATCTCTTTTAATTTCCATGCCCAAAATATAGTTTGCAGCACCGAGATCTTTCATGTCGAATTTGGAGGACAATTGGGTCTTCAAATCCTGGATAATTTCTTTGTCATTTCCAACCAACAACATATCATCCACATACAAGACCAGATAAATAACACGGTCACCAATTAATTTAAAATACACACAATGATCTGCTTTGCTTCTGGTGAAGCCAAGTCCCCGTATAAATGTATCAAATTTCTGATACCACATCCTTGGTGACTGTTTTAACCCATACAGAGACTTCTTTAACTTGCATACCAGTTCTTTCTTACCCTTCACCGCAAAGCCTTCAGGTTGCTTCATGTAGATTCCCTCTTCCAAATCCCCGTGAAGAAATGTTGTCTTCACATCCATCTGTTCTACCTCAAAATCAAAAGTAGCAACAACAGATAAAAGTAATCTAATAGAACTTACCTTGGCAACAGGAGAAAAAATATCACCAAAATCAATTCCCGGCACTTGGGAATAACCTTTTGCTACCAACCGAGATTTGTATTTATCCACCTTTCCTTCTGCATTTGTCTTGTTCTTAAACACCCATTTTCTGCCAATGGGTTTCCTTCCAGCCGGTAACTCCACCAAATCCCAAGCCTCATTTTTGTGCAAAGATGTCATTTCATCAACCATGGCCTCTTTCCAAAGTTTTCCATCCTTTGAATCTACTGCTTCCTTCACAGTTCTAGGATCATCATCAGTAGCAGATAAAGCAAAATTTGAACAAAAAGTAGATGGACTATACCCTTCCAACTGCCTTATTTCTCGAACTGATCTTCTCACACCCAGAGTTTGTGGCTCTTCATCTTCTGATTCCTCCTCTATTGTAGAGCCTGATTCTTCCTCCTTAAGCTCAAACTCTATCTTCTTGGGTTCCTTTGGTTGGGATTCATGTTTAATAACATCTTTTACCTCTCTGAACACCACATCTTGGCTGTACACAACCTTCCTTGTTACTAGGTTCCAAAGCTTATAACCCTTTAAACCATCCTTATACCCAATAAAGATGCACTTTTCAGATTTACTATCCAACTTGGTTGATTTCTCCTTTGGAACATGTACATATGCATCACATCCAAATACCCTCAGATGTGAAAGAGAGTGTTTCTTACTAGTCCATACCTCTTGTAGAGTCTTATCCTCCAATGCTGATGAAGGTGATCTGTTGTCCAGGTAACATGCTGTCTCCACTGCCTCTACCTAGAATTCATGTCATAACCCAACACCATCGAACATGCTTCTTGCCCTTTCCATCAACGTCTTGTTCATTCTTTCTGCAACTCCATTTTGCTCAGGTGTATATGGAGTAGTCTTCTGCCATGCTATACCACACTTCTTACAGAATCCTTCAAATTCCTTACTACAAAACTCTCCACCGTTATCTGTCCTCAAAACCTTTATCTTCTTCTCTGTCTGGTTTTCCACCAGAGCCTTAAATTATTTAAACCTGTCAAAGACTTCAAATTTCTACTTAAGGAAATATATCCATGTATTCCTTGAGAAGTCATATATAAATGATACATAGTACACAAACTTACCCAGTGATGGAACCTTCATAGGTCCAGATACATCACTGTGCACAAGTTCTAATATATGTTTTGCCCTCTTACCACCAGAGGGGAAACTCACCCGATTCTGCTTCCCATATACACAATTTTCACAGAAATCAAAATCTAGGGATCTATTACTCATACCTTCTACCATACCTTTACCATGAAGAATTCGAAGGCTCTTCTCTCTAATATGTCCAAACCTTTGATGCCACAACATGGTCTTCTCTCCAGAGACCACTAGATTTTCTACTCCACTTTCAGGAAACACAAAACTATTGCACCCATCAACAACAGTGCTACTTTGTAGCTTGTACATAGTTCCAATTCAAACTCCCTGCATCAATACCAGTGCCCTCCGAACCATCTTGTAGGTATCCTTCTCGAACACTGTTTTTACCCTTCCACCTTGCAACTTCAACTTTAATTTTCCGTGACCAATGATTCTAGCCTTCCTATCATCCCCTAAGAATACATCACCACCATCGTATTTCTCATACTCGTAGAAACACTCTCTATGGGGAGTGAAGTGAAAGTATGCACCTGAGTCAATAAACCATGTCTCATGATCTACATGTGTACTTGAAGAAGCCAAGTACACATCCCCACCTTCATCTGAGGTGGTTTTCGCCTCTGTAGAAGGAGCATCATCGGATCCCTTTCCTTTATTAGGAGCTTTAGATTTACAGTCCCTTTTTTAGTGCCCTTCCTTTCCACATTTCCAGCAGACCACCTTTACAGGTTTTCTTGGAGATTTAGATCTCCCTCTAGATTTAGATCTCCCACTCGATGACTTATTTTTGTTTCTACTTTGGGACCATCCTCATACAGACAAGGTATCACCATTCTGGCTCTCCATATTTTTCCATCTCATCTCCTTTGTCAGAAAGGAAGAGATTATTTCATCAAATTGCAAGGCGGTTGTATTGCTACCTATTGCAATAAACAATCTATCCCACGAATCTAGTAGAGAACACAACAAACTGATGCACTTATCTTCATCTGAATTTTAATATTAATAGATAATATTTGACTTACCACAATATTAAATGCTTTCAAATGCTCTATCACTGAGTCTCCATCTTTCATCCTCAGGTTATACAACTTTTTCCATAGGAACAGTTTATTCACTAGAGACTTAGATTGGTACAAAGTCCCTAACTTGCCCCACAAAGCCTTTGTTGTAGCTTCTCTTGATACATTTAGTGATACTGAATCTGAGACACACAATCGTATTGTGCTCTTTGCCTTTCGATCCAACTTCTTCCATTCTTCATCGGACACTCCTATTGGTTTAGTACCTAGATCTACCGCGATCCACTGATCTTTATCCACCAACAGATCCTCCATCTTGAGTTTCCACAACTCAAAACTATGACCATTAAATTTCTCGATCTCTAGCTTTCCACTACTCACCATCTTCTTTCACCACCATAATCGATCTCACGGATCTCCCACTGAATAGGGTCTACCACAGGCCTGAGAAAAACCCCTCAGCAATAAAGGCATCCCCTTGAAGCCAAAAAAACCCTGATACCAAATGTAGGTTTTAGCCTCATACAAAATTACCTGCATACGAATTCTAAAACACAGAAAATAAACAATGCAGGAGCATAACACATAAAACAAATATACACATATATTTTCCCCTGGATCCCAAAACCGGGACTACTAGCTTGATTTTTCATTACGTTCCTTTCAATGTTACAATACATATTTATATATGCCGAAGCAACCAATACCATGGATCGAAAACCATCGTGTCCAAAACCATGGATAGAAAACCATCGCGTCCAAACCATGTGCAAAAAACATGCACAAAACCATATGTAGGTCTGCCCCACCTAATAGAGTGGGGTTACCTACACTCCTCAAACCCCCTGTGACTCCCGTCGCTACACAATCGGTGCAATGAATGGGGGGGCTCCGCTACCCTTCTAACCCCCTGGTTAACTACGTGGGCTAGTCGTGGGAAGAATATAACACAACCCAACAACTACAGGAGGTTCATCAGGAACTTCTCATGCATTACATATCCTATCACATCATTGCAGTGGAAAGGTAAGAAGTTTGCATGGACAAAGGAATGTGAGGCTAGTTTTGAGAATTTGTAGAAATCGTTGACACATGCACTAGTGATGAAGATTGCAGATTTGGACAAGGAGTTTATAGTGTGTAAAGATGCTTGTAAGAGAGGACTTGGTGGAGTTCTCATGTAATAAGGAAAGGTAGTGTGCTATGAGTCACAAAAAATAAATGAGCATGAGTATAACTACCCAAAAAATTACCTTGAGTTAGCGGCGATCATACATGCATTGAAGATGTGGAGGCACTATCTTATTAGCAGGAGATTTGTACTAATGAGAGGTCATAGTGGGTTGAGGTATTTGTTTGACCAGTCGAACCTAAATTCCAGACAAGCTAGATGGTTGGCTACCCTTAGTGAGTTTAGCTTCGAGATCAAATACATTAAAGGGAACGAGAACTAAGTTGGAGATGCTCGTAGTAGGAAGGTACAAGTAAATGATATAGCAATTGTGAGCTCTTACGGGATAGAGTTATAGGATAGGATCTTGTAAGTGGGACAACGGGGTGACAAATACATGGAGATCATGCATAGGTTACAACAAAGTAAAGGTACAGGTGATCAGGATGCAAAATATCGTCTCATGGTAGATGGTTCAGTGAGGTTTTGAGACAGGATCTATGTGTTGAATTGCAGTAAGCTCAAGAATCTTATCTTTAGAGAGTTACATGTCAAACCATAATCGGGTCATCCAGGATATTAGAAGATGTTGACGATGGTGAAGAAATTATCATATTGGTCAAATCTGAAGAAGGAAGTGGTAGAGTTCGTGGTTAGATTTTTATATTATTAGCAGGTCAAGGAGGTATGCAAGCATCCAAGTGGTGTACTATAGCCTATTGTGATTCCATAATGGAAATGGGAAGTCATTTTCATGGATTTAATCACAAGTCTTCCGAGGAATGTGAAGAAGCGTGATTCTATTATGGTCGTGGTTGACAGGTTGAGTATGGTAGCCCACTTCATTCCAGTGAAGAATACATATTTAGCCAGTGAGGTAGCACATGTTTTCATTAGAGAGATAGTAAGATTGCATGGTGTTACAAAGAAAATTGTGTCAGATAGGGATGCAAATTTCACTTCCAAGTTTTGGAAGGAGCTATTTGCAAGCTTGGGTACAAAGTGGGCCTTCATCAAAACTTATCATCTACAGACACATAGAAAAATAGAGAGGGTCAACATGATTTTGGAGGATACGCTAATGATGTATGTGATGCACCAGTAGAGGAAATGGGAGGAGTATCTTTCTTTAGTTGAGTTTGCATACAACAATGGTTATCAGTAGTCATTGAAGATGAGTCCTTTTGAGTCATTTTATGGATGGAGCTGCAACACTCTCATCAGTTGGAGTGATCCATTGAAAAGGGTACTTATTGGGCCGGATATGCTGGCAGACATGGAGCAGGAAATGTAGGTTATAAAGAGGAGTCTTAAGGAAACACAGGATAGGCAGAAGAGTTATGCAGATCAACACAAGGTATTCAATGAGTTTCAGGTTGGGGAGCGTATTTACAAATCAAGCCCAAGAAAATATCTTTGAGGATTGGTTCATGTGCCAAGATGGCACCACGGTATTGTGAGCCTTTTGAGATCCTTGATAGGATTGGACCAGTGGCATATCGCTTTGCACTGCCTTCAGTAGTGAAAGTCCATGATGTTTTCCATATTTCATCGCTTAAGAAGTATATAAAGGATTTTGTTCATGTTATTGATTGGTTTGTATTGTAGGTGGAGCAAGAAGGAGAGTTCCAGTTTGAGCCTTAGTGCATATTGTAGAGGAAACATCTCATGCTTAGGAACATGTAGAAAATATGTATGTAGGTTAACCCAATAATGAAATATAAATCAAACAGAATACTATAACCTACTTCTACTATCAATTTGTGGAAGCTTAAAAATTGAGCTGAATAATATAACCAAAAGAAGAAGAATCAATGCACAATACACAAGAAAATACTTTGGGGAAAGCCTCAGCTAAAAATCCCACTATCTGTATTATCATACAAAGTGGAAATACATAGGAATTATACAAAGCCTTAGCTCTCACAGCTAGCCAGATCTCAGTACAATCCTCATAGATTCTCATAGGCTATCCTAGCTTCTCACAAGCCTTCCTCTCTGCCCTCTAAGCTCCTATTTCCTTGCGCTGTTCCTCTGGGATGATCTTCTCCAACCAAGTGGAAAACTGATCTCACACATTGATCTCACATCCTGTCAAAAATGCGCAATCCTCAAGGAATCTTCCCTTTTTCATGCATGAGTTTTCTTTATAAGAAAACACATGCAACTGATAGTACACTCTCCTTGACATTTAGTTCAACTGGGTCTTTCTCATAATAGACATGCATGAGTTACTGATGAGGGAATCTTCAGTTATCTGGAGTACACTAGTTGAGTGCATGCATACATCAACTGACTGATAACTCACAATTAGTTCCTCAAATAGTTTGGAACTAATTTAACTGGACTTAACTCTGTAAAGTGAGTTAACTAATTACAACTCAAATATAACTCAATCTTATCTCCTTAATTTAAGGGATAAATCTTGCATGACTTCAGAAAGACTTCTAACTTGAATTTCTCCAACTAATTAATACATAATGAATTAATTAATTATTTCCAACTAGTTGGTGAGACTAAATTTGATTTTAATTCACCATTTTAATTCAAGGACAAATTAAAATTGGAATATTCTTGTTGCCACATTTCAACACTCCCTCTCAACAAGAAAGGGATTATCTGCCACCCCGATCCTATCTCTATGGAACTCAAATTTACACTTTGACAATGCCTTTGTCAAAATGTCAGCATCTTGCTCCTCTATCAAAATATACTGCAGCAACATGATCCTCCTCACTACATAGTCTCTGAGATGATGATACCGGATGTCGATGTGCTTGGACCTATCATGAAATACTAGATTCTCAGAAAGTTTGATACAACTCTGGTTATCGCAATAGATCACAGTTGGATCTATCCTCTGATCAAACAAACCAACTAGGATTTTCCACATCCAGATGGCCTCACATGCTGCGTGACTTGTAGCCATGTATTCAACGTCTGCCGAGCTGAGTGAAACTGACTTCTGTTTCCTGTTGTACCAAGAAACTGTCACTGACCCAAGGTTGAAAATCCCTCCTGATGTGCTCTTCCGATCTGATGGACTCCCTATCCAATCTGCATTAGTGAAGCCTTGTAGCGTTAATCCCTTTGTTCATTTTTACCATAATCCATACTGAGATGTGCCTCTGAGGTATCTCAATACGTGCTTTGCCCCCTTCTAGAACATCTTGGTAGGCTGAACCATCGCTTGACTCAGTTGGTTCATCGCATAGCACAAATTTGGTTGTGTGTTCACTACGTACATCAATGAACCCACAAGTTGCCTATACACAGTAGCCTCCACTAATTCTCCTAAAGTAGCATCCTCCTTCCTCCAGTTATCAGCTAGAGGAGTCTTCATGTGCTTGCACTTCTCCATGTGGAATCTCTTGAGTATCTCGTTGGCATACTTGCCCTGAGACACAAACAACTCCCCATCCTTCTGCTACACTTCCATGCTCAGGAAGTAATGCATGATACCCATGTATTTCATCTTGAATTCTCTTTCAAGGTCCTCCTTGCAAGACACGATCAACTGATCATCACTAGTCAATATGAGATCATCAACATAAAGTATGATGATCAACAACTTACCTTTCACCACGATGTTGTACAGGTTCGCATCTGCTTCACTCTTTATGAAGCCCAACCTGGTGAAGTAGTTGTCTATCCTGGTGCACCAAGCATGAGGTTGTTTCTTCAGCCCATACAACGCTCTCTTGATTCGTCACATATGTAACTCATGATCGAAGGTCTCAAAACCTTCTGGCTACTCTATGTACACCTCTTCCTCAATCTTTCCATTGAGGAATGCAGTCTTCACATCCATCTGATGGATATTCCAACCCATCTGTGTTGATAGTTCCAACATCAATCTGATAGATGAGTACTTTGTGACAGGAGAAAAATCCTCATCATAGTCAATCCCCTTGACCTGTGAAAATCCACGGGCAACAAATCTTGCCTTATGATTATCCACACTACCATCAACAACTTGCTTTACCTTGTAAAGCTAACGGGAACTCACAACTGACTTGTTCTCTGGTCTTCAAACCATGTCCCAAACACTGTTATGAACTATGGAGTCATAATACTCCACCATAGCATCAACCCAAATCGGTTGTTGCACTGTTTCCCCAAAGGAAGATGGCTTGGTCTCAACACATTGCCCAACAAGGGCCATGTATCTAGTGTACCTCTTAGGTGACCTCCTCTTTTTGCGCTGAGAAGATGGTGCTCCCACATTCTCTCTCAATTCCTCCAACAATCTGTCAGCTTCTCTTGTGCGTTTCCATCCATCTTTGGAAGACTCTACTTGAGTGGATGTCTCCACTCCCGGAACCTTTGCATGTGGCTGCTTTGCAACAGTCTGAGGCTCCTCCTCCTTAGGAACCAACAGTTCCTCCACATCCTATAGTTGGAGCTCCCTCTCAAGGGAAACTCGCATGGCTTGCTGCTCATCAAACATGAGATATCTGCGAACCACTATCCTCCGACTGGTAGACAAGTACACCCGATAGTTGTGAGGAGTATCAGTGTACCCCACAAGTATCCCCAAATCTGCTGTCGGCTCAAGCTTCTTTCGTGTATCCTTTGTCACATGACAATATACCGATGAGCCAAAGATCCTTAAGTGACCCACATCTGGTCTCTTATAGAAGAAATCTTCCTTTGGTGTCTCCATCTCAAGTATGCGATGTGGCTTTGTATTTGGCAAATAGACCGCTATGTTGCATACCTCAACCCACAAGTGAAGTGGTAGGCCTTGGTCATGCATCATCGCCCATGTTGCCCCTACAATAGTTCTGCTCTTCCTCTTGGCCACCTCATTCTGTTGTGGGTTATGAGGTTCCATCAACTCTCTTTTAATTCCTTCCTCTGCATAGAAGTCCTTAAACTCTTGAGAGACATATTCTCCACCGTTGTCCTTCTCAAGGCCTTGATCTTCTTCCCTGACTCTTTCTCGATCAAAGCTTTGAACTCACAAAACTTTGTGAAGGTTTTGTCCTTCTTCTCCATGAAATAAATCCAACATTTATGAGAAAAATCATCAATGAAAATCACATAACACCTTTGCTTCGCTGTGGATGTCCTCGAGAATGGTCCATACAAATCTGTATTAACTTGCTCTAAGATAACCTCTACTCGACTATCTCGATCATGAAAGGAAGACTTGGTGTACTTTCCCAAGGTACAACCTTTGCATGTGTCAACTTGCTCAATTTTACCTTTGGGAAGTCCTATAGATATCTACTGCATTATTTTCAAAGCCCCATGATGCAAATGGCCCAACCACCTATGCCATAACTCTCTAATGTCTTCACTTTGCACCAATTCTACATTCATACTCAATGCTACACAATCATCTACCTCTAGTTTATAGATATTCTTCACCTGAATCCCTATCCTCTTGGTCTGACCCATGGCTATGTGTCTTAAGAATGCCTTTCCTTTACTGAAGACAACATCGTAGCCTTTGTCCTCCAATATCGCGACTGATACCAAGTTTTTCTTTAGTCCAAGCACATACATCACATCTGTCAAGGTGAGAGGAGCTCCATGCTCCCTCTGAAAAGCAACCATGCCCACTCCTGAAACACTATACCTTCCATTGTCACCCATCTCTATGCACATCTTGAGGTCTTTCTCCTCCAAGGCACTGAATAAATTTTTATTACCGATCATGTGGAATAAGGCTCCCTTGTCAAGATGCCAGATACAACCCGTCATCGATGACACCATGCATGCGATGAGGGTAAAGTCCATTTCGAACAGAGAGGCTAATGCCTCACCTTCCGATCCTTTTGAGGATCCTTTCTTGGACTTCTTCAATGGGAAATCAGTCGCATAATGTCCCATCTTGTTAGGGTCCCACCCTAACCCCCTTATTTATGTCATGGGATCACGTCATAGTCAAGAGTCAATAAAGCCCATATTAATATTTGTAAGTGGTTAACCCGCAATTAATGATGGGACCACAGT
>APFE030963262.1:235356-245581 GCA_000404065.3 Pinus taeda | reverse complement strand
GTATCATGTCTTGTTTTGTAATCGAGCTCTGCTCTATTGGAGGTTGCCCCCTCGAAGAGGCCTGTGAACATTTCTCTCTGAGTAATAAAATCATTGCTATTCTATGTTCTGGGTATATTTTCTCGCATATTCTGTGTTCTGGGTATTTTTTCTTCGCATATTCTCGGTTCGATATTACTTTGCAGGTTAAGAAGCATAACACATCTCGTGACAATTAAAGCATCTCACTTTAGACTTGTCAACCTTATTCTCTCCATGAGAATAATTCGATTTGGAATGGGAAGCCTTCCCCTTCCTTTTCCTTGCCTTACTTGCTAAGGGTATATTTTCTTCATCATCATTCTTGGATGAAGAACCATCTTGTGCGCTCCTCCTGATCTCCTCCTGCATGAGATCCAACCATAATCATTCCCAACCGGCAGTGTCTCCCTTCCATTCATAGAGTCTTGGTAGCTATTCCAGCTCTTTGGAAGGCCAAGGAGAGCGAGGCTCACCATATCATCATCGGGAGTAGTTATTCCCACACTGCTAAGCTCATCTCTGTAGGTGGTGAGCTTGTTCAGATATGTGGAAATAGTATCGCCCTTCTCCATCTTGATTCTTCAAAGCTTATCCTTGAGTGCCAATTTCCTCTAGTTGCTACTGTTTTGGTAGAGGTCCTTCAATGTCTTCCACATTGAAAATGGAGTATCGTTCCCATGGAGACTCAAGACAATATGGTCTCGAACTCCATCAAGGATGATTTGTCTTGCCTTCACCACACACTTCTTCCACTCAGCCAACTCTTGTGCATTAGTTGAAGCTGGATTTTGGATTTCTTGATCAATGAATTCCTTCAAGACATTGTCTTCTAATACAACCTCCATGCGATCTTTCCATGCTATGTAATTCGAGCTACCTTCCAAGGCATACTCGAGTCTCAAGCCATAGAATTCCATTTGGCCAACCTTGAAGTATGATAAGAATTCGATTTGCACCTGCAACCCCTAACTTCAAACTTCAAATTCTCTCCTTAGCATACTGTTCATAGCTCCGATAAACTTAGCTCCGATACCATGTAGAAATTTCTTTATAGATCAACTAGCTCTGATACCATGTAGAAATTCTGCAAATTCTCTACAAATCTCACTCTAAGACTATGTAGAAAATCTGACTATAGATTAACTCGATAATGCAATATAAATCAAAGCAGAATACTATAACCTACTTCTACTATCAATTTGCGGAAGCTTAAAGATCGAGTTGAATAACATAACTAGAAGAAGAAGAATCAATACACAATACACAAGAAAATATTTTGGGGAAAGCCTCAGCTAAAAACACCACTATCTGTATTATCATACAAAGTGGAAATACATAGGAATTATACAAAACCTTAGCTCTCACAACTAGCCAGCTCTCAGTACAATCCTCACAGATGCTCACAGGCTATCCTGGCTACTCAAAAGCCTTCCTCTCTACCCTTGAAGCTCCTATTTCCTTGCGTTGTTCCTCTAGGATGATCTTCTCCAACCAAGTGGAAAACTGATCTCACATATTGATCTCACACCCTATCAGAACTGCATAATCCTCAAGGAATCTTCCTTTTTGCATGCATGAGTTTTCTTTATGGGAAAACACATGCAACTGATAGTACACTCTCCTTGACATTTAGTTCAACTAGGTATTTCTCAGAATAGACATGCATGAGCTACTGATGAAGGAATCTTCAGTTATCTAGAGTACACTGGTTGAGTGCATGCATGCTTCAACTCACTGATAACTCACAATTAGTCCTCAAACAGTTTTGAAAAAATTTAACTGGACTTAACTTAGTAAATTGAGTTAACTAATTACAACTCAAGTATAACTCAATCTTATCTCCTTAATTTAAGGGATAACTCTTGCATAATTTCAGAAAGACTTCTAACTTGAATTTCTCCAACTAATTAATCCATAATGAGTTAATTAATAATTTCCAAGTAGCTGGTGAAACTAAATTCAATTTTAATTCATAATTTTAATTCAAGGACAAATTAAAATTTGAATATTCTTGTTGCCACATTTCAACAGAACAGAGCCAAAGAGAAAGTTAAAGTGTAGAGGAAGCACTTTGGGCCTGAAGAAGCTACATGGGAGAGACAGATCAGATGCGAGCACTGTATCCTTCATTGTTTGCCGATTGAGGCAAAACAATTTTGGTTTGATGTTGATATATGTTTAGCATATGTTTTGTTGATGCTATGGTATATGTATGTATATGTATACAAATGTAAATACCACCATGAGCTAAGTTATAGAGCTCCAATAAGCAGTATGGGTGTCATGTTATTGTGGTTGTTATATTGTCATGTTGTCATGATGTTTTGCTTTTGAGCAGGTCTTTCATTGTAAATACCACAACGAGCTAAGTTATAAAGCTCCATGGACAATATATTTTCTTTTCAACGGTTTTGTTGAGGTCATGGTGTGGTTTAACATTGAGGACGGTGTTCCTCAAGGGGGAGGGTTCTGTAACAACCCTAGTGAAAAGTTCATGTAATAAAAGTTAATAAAGGAAAAATAAGACCACAGGTAAGGGACATGTATTCCAAGTTGAATGCAGGGAAAATATATCCTAGTGGGAATTACTGGATGTGTGTTTTGGCTAAGAAAAATTGGCAAAGGCATTAAAAGACAAAAAGACATTTTGGCACATTTATTTATGAAAATAAAGGAAATTAGGAGAAAAGTAAGGTGAAAGGTCACAGGTTGCACGTGAGGAGGAAATTGAAGGAAAATAATGGAAAATGAAGAATTAGAGGCCTCATGCATAAAAAGGACTTTGAGGATCAGTTCATGGCATTGTCAAGTTCAAGTTTGGAGCTCTCTCATTATTCTCTCTCTCTCTCTCACTCTCTTGGTCACTTAGAGTTTTCTTGGAGCACTCTAACTTTGGATCACGGAAGGAAAAGAAAGAAAAGGGAAAGGAAGGAAAGCAAGGATCAAGGAAAGGAAAGTAGGATCAAACAAGTTCAACAAGAATACTTGCAGGTAACCTTTTGCATGTGCATTTTCCTAGCTGGTTTGGACATGCATGGCTTTGCATGTTGGTATATGGTTCTCTTGCTATTGGTGGCATGGTTTTGTCGGGTTATGACAATGGTTTTTAGCCTAGACTTGAATTTTTATGGATGCCATGGTATGTTGGGATGTTTATTTTGGTTTTTGAGCTTTGGTTTGCTGGATGGATTTCATAATCCAGGGCAGAGGTGGTCTCAAGTTCCATTCCCAAAGGCCTAGGAATCCCTTGACCGATTTTGGTGGGATACATGGTAAATCTTGAGGGAGATGTCTCAGTTTAGGGCCTAGTGATCCACGTTTGGATTGCAGTAAATCCTTAGAGACAAGAAGATGGAAAACATCAAGGATAGTGATGGATTCCATATGACATTCCAAGTTATGTTCAGAGCACTGGTTTTGGTGTGATCACGGTTTGATGAGTGTGGAGGTGGTTTAACCTCTGGATTCCCTTGGTCGTTCTCAGATTGGTTGTTCTATGATATCCCACATTCAAGCTTGGAATATGGCACGCGGGTGACTGGTTGAAAGAAATATTTGGCTCAACCATGTCTATGGTTGAGTGGTACGTGGAATTCCCGAACCTGGTTGGATTTTTCTATGATTAATAAAAGCTAATTTCTCTTACTTTTGCACTAATGGATATGTAGATTTAATGGTTTTCTTATCTCTGATATTTACATGGTTTTATGTTGGTTATAAGCATGGCTAAATGGCTGGTTCATGTCATGGTTATTTCATGCATTTACTTGTAACTGTTAAATGGATGGATGCAAGGCCTAATTGATAATGTAATAGTTCAATGGAGAAGGAGGTGATCCTTCTGGTTATGTCTCATAAGTTATTTCAGTCATTTATTCTATGTCTTGTATCCTAGACTTGTAGGTTGCATTGATGCCAAGTGTTGGACAAAATGTCAGTCCTGGTTGGGGATGCTCAGGCCTAGTCCTAAGGTTGATTTTGATTTTTCAGCATTGTTACCAAGTCCTTAATGAATTATGAAGGTTGCAACAAGTTCTGGGCTGAGGCCAAGATTCTGGGCTAGAAAAGTGGCTTAAATCCCAGGTTCGTTGGCACATAAATGGCAAGTTTAGTCGACAGTTGCTGGCAGGAAGGCCTGTGAGAGAGAATTTAGGTTGCTGGTCACTCCCTTGCCCATAGCATGAGAGCGACTATGGACTAAGAGATCCAAAACAACAGTGGGACCTAGGGATAGGCTGTCTGAGTGGCTGACTTGTCTCCTGAGGATTCTATTGATGAAGTTGGATGATTGTGCATGATGTTCTATTGATTCCACTTCCTTGAGATCATATAGGAGGTCGCATCTGATCATAGTAGCCTCTTGTCTCATGTTTACCCCAGTTGTCATGGTTACTTTGGGTAGACCTAGGAGGGGGTGTTACAACAAATAACAAAGGGATCTATATCTATACTCGAAAGATTAATCACACTTTTAAAAAGAGATTAAGAATTATTATTATTATTCAACTTATTATTATTATTAGAAGAAAGAATATTATATTTATTCTTTTTGGAAATTATATTGGATGAATTAATTTTGTTGTTGAAATTATTAGTTATTATTATTATTCGTAGTAGTATTATTAGAAGAGAGAAAATATTTTTGTCTTAATGGAACATTTATTATTATTATTATTATAGAATATTACATTTATTTTTATTGGAATTATAAACAGATAAATTAATGTTTTTAATAATATTATTATAATGAAAGTTACTATTATTAAGATGGGTCATATTTTACTATTGTAATCAAAATTAATATTATGATTACCATCCCAGTTATTGATATTATCCTAGCTAGGGTTACAGTTAAAGATATTAGAGGATGCACTAGAATCATTAACAAAATGAGGCATTAAAGGGTCAAGGTTAGGAGCCAAATTTAGGGACGCGAGAGAAATTGAAGAGGGACTACAGGGGGATATAGGTTTCGGTGTAGCAAGCCCAGGGAAATTCATTAAGGTTAGAGGAAATGCAAGGAGGGTTAATGGAGGCCAGTGCAGAAATGGACTTGCCGTCCTAAAAGATGATAAAGGAGGATGCATTGTTATCCTTATTAAATCTGACTATGTTAACAAGATGATTGACATCTTCATAACAATGGTAGTTACATTAAACTTAAAAATAATCCCATTAAAAAAGTTTCTAAAGAAATCGTGCATGCCATAAAATCTAATAGTTCTCTTAATCCAATTAGCAAAAAGCTTATTGAAAGCAATCCTCTTACCCCCAGAATTTATAGCTTTCTGAAGGTCCATAAAATTAGGATCCCCCCGAGACCTATTATTAGTACAATAGGTGGGCCCTCCTATCTTCTTGCTAAATTCCTGGCTTAGAAGCTCAAACCTCTTGTTGGTCACACAGAGTCCTTTATCAAAGACTTGACTTCCTTTATCAAAGAGGTGTAAGATATTAGGCTTGATCCAGGGGATTTGTTAGTGAGCTTTGATGTTGTATCCCTTTATACAAAAATCCCTATTCAAGAGGCCATTGATGTCATTATTTAGATTACTGATAATGACACAACCAAATTGGTTGGTATTTGCCTTACCTCCACTTTTTTTAGCTTCCAAGGTGAGTTCTTTGAAAAAACTTGTGGGGTTGCGATGGGTTCTCCTATTGCCCCCATAGTTGCTAACTTATTCATGGAATATTTTAAGACCAAAACTCTGGCCTCTGCTCCATTCCACCCTAAGAAATGGAAGAGGTTTTTCGATGACACTTGTGTCGTTTGGCCCCATGGTTGTGAGAAATTAGATTTGTTTCTCAATAATCTTAATTCCCAATCTAAATCCATTAAATTCACGATGGAAGTTGAGGTTAAATGGGTGTCTCCCTTTCCTTGATATTATCCTCTCCAAAATGGATGATGGTTCTGTTTCTCACCAAGTTTTTCCCAGAAAGCTGACACGAAACAATATCTTAATGCCACTTCTCATCATTTTCTAGCGCAAAAATTAGGAGTTCTCACTAGTAGAAAATGATGAAATTGGTGACCAGGTGACTAAAAACGTTAGTAAGTGAAATACTACAAAAAATGAGCAATATCAAGTGACCCAACTAAAAATTACTAACATAAATGACTAATTTAGTCTCGGGTTAAAATATACGACTAGATAATAAGTAATGAAATTAAAAATGACTAATGTGAATGATTAATTTAGTTTAGGAACAAAAATACGACTACTTAAAAAGTACTACAATAATACAAATTAGTCATTTATGTTAGTAATTTTAATTGTGTCACTTCAACAATCTAAACTTACAACTAGTGATAAGGGATTCAAAGGTTGTTATAAATTGGCTGAAAGGTTATACTTCCTTAAACATTTCATTATTGGATCAATAGATGTTAAGAGTTATGGAGTTGATTAGAACCTCCAAGGTTATATCCTTTAATCATATTCACAAGGAATTAAATTCAAAGGCTTACAACTGAGTCAAATACATTATGGAGAATACATGCAAAGAGAAGAATACATTATGGAGAATAGTAAAACAAGCCATCTTCCTCAATATTAGATTAGCACCTAATTAAACATTGCAAAAAAAAAAAAAACAACAAAACCATCTATAAATATATTTATTCCTTCTTTACTCGTTAATAATTATGAAAAATTTAAAATAAAATTATAATTTATCTATAATTTCTTCCCCACATTAATTATGATGACCATTGTTGACTCCTAAAATCCCAAAATAAAAACGCCTGCTTAAAAGGCCTTTACCCCAACTAAGCATAAAAGTGAACTGGTAAAGTTGCTAATCAACTATCAATTCGAGAGTAATACCTTAGTTTTCAATAGTAATACCTTAGTTGAGTGGAAAACTTAAAAATTACTCTTTATATTCTTCAAGAACCAAACCAAAGAGCCCTTTACCTCAACTACCCATAAAAGTGAAGTTGTAAAGTTGCTAATCAACTATTAATTCAACAGTACTACCTTAACTGTGTGGTAAAATTTGAAAATTACTCTTTATCATCTTCAAGCACAAAACCAAAGAGAAATGCCCTACTTTGAAGATATAGTAAGTTACTTTTCTGCCAAGCAAAATATATGCCTAAACTACATTCGATATTGTGTTATGTGTCTATTCATATTTTATTGCACCGGTTCTTATCACTAGTTTTCCAACATGGAACACAAGCATGCATGATTTTCAAAGGAACTGATATCATACACCAACAACATTGTTGTAAGTTTTCTGGTTTAGTTGTAGGGCTCAAGCATCTCAATCCTAACAAGAATGCCTCAATAAATACGACAAAACGAAAGGAGGAAATCAAAAATGTTTTCGTCGGCCTCAAATACTCACAAATCCTTATGAGGTATTCACCGGAAACCCTTGTGAGGTATTTATCAATATTTTAAAATTCTTGTTCCCCACTCAAGATCAAATAAGATACACGAGTTTTAATGGTCAAATCTATGTTTATTACACCAACCCTTGAAAAATGAATTCAGGGATGTACACAAAAATTACTAATTATTTATACTTTAAAAATGTGAACTTTTCTTTCAAATCCCGGACTAAAAATATATTGAATTTTACCTCAAATTCTAGATCGATGAATCATTGGTTATCGTGACCATTTACCCAATATCCATGCCACAACATTTTGGTTTATTTCTTCTCATACATTGATTTTGATTTCAAACTTTGAATTAATTATTGTTCATTTACTTTTTTGTCTCTATTTATAGCTCCAAGGTCATTGTATTAATGTTGTTCACTTAATATTCATACCTTTGGATATGTAATCTTAAAATCATCAAGTTTTGTTTCAAAATTTCACGTCCCAAACCTTTGCTATTTGAAAGTCCCCCCCCATACTTTGGAAGCATTGCAGTTGGTTTAAATAATTCGAGAATGACAAGTGGACTATTTCCATGGGCATGAGGGCCCTAAAAATATGAATCAATAATCACGTGAACTTCCTTCATATTCATATGAGGGGGTACTCTTCTCTCAAAATATGTCCCCAACTACTTGTTTGTGTCTTCGAGGAATTGGATCTTGGTAGGTGGCCTTCCACACCATATTAATTTGCTAATGAAACATATCCCCATGGACCAAACCATGAATATAGGAATCATTTATCCTCTTGAAATTGTTCTCCCAGGGTTGAGTGACTATGGATTTTGTTAATAACATTCCAAATCCCAACCCCCACCTCCCAGAACTTAAAAATTTAGGCTCCTTCATAGATGAAGTTTCTAACAAATTCGAAATTTTCAAATTTATGTTTGAATTGTAGCTTTTGGCCCCTTAAATTTTAATTTATACCTTGCAAGTGCTTGATCACACCACTCTGTATTACTGCTACAAATGTGCTTTGATGGGATTTTAGCTATAACTTTCATTATGACAAAAATTACATGTTTGTAAATGTGTGAATTCAAATTGTTACTTCCATTCCAATTTTGCATGCTATGTATGGATGAGAGACATTTTTAAGGTTGAAACTTTTTTTTTATCTCCATTTAGATTTACTAATATCTATTTTTCTACACATCCAAATGGTATTACACATATAGTACTTTTCTAATAACTGTACTTCTTTTTATTCTAGTTTGATTGTTACAACCGTGTTTTTTGGATTGCGATTCCTTTCTCTTACATGTTGTGATAGCTTGTGATGTTATAAATATATATGATATTGATGCAACCTTTGACTTAATTGGAGGGTTAGAATAGGTTAAATATGAACTTTATGAGCTAGTTATTATTCCATTACAAAATCCTAATTTGTTTGGGCAGTGCAAGTTCCTTAGTCCTCCAAAAGGTGTTTTGGTGTATGACCCTTCTACAACTAGGAAAGCATTACTTGAAAAGGAAATAACAAGAGAATCAAGGGTTGTTTTCATGAATGCAACGCTAGCCAATCTAATGAGCAAATGGTTTGGTAATTCTTAGAATCTTGATATGTTAACATCCCTGCCTTAGTTTTGTTTGAAGTCTTACAAGCACTTTCTTGGATTGGCAATATATATTTCTATTATTTTTCTCTTTCATGATGATAATTTGATACCCGCTGGGTCATTTTTGGCATGTTCTGATAATTTTTGTTTTAGTAGATATTGTTAGGATAGTATACTATATACTCCGATTTATTGTAGTTTACCTAGGGGGGATAATATGGGGTACAAAGGGAGTTACCCAAGGGAATAATGTAATAATGGGATGGGCCATAGTAATAAATAAGGTGGTTAACCCGTATCATGTAAGGGACCACAAGTAGTTAGAAATAATGTAATGGGCCCATGGTATTGAGGGAACCATGGTATTGTATGTATGAGGCCTATATAGAGGCTAGAGAATCCCCGTTAAGAGATGTCAAGGATTATTGTATGAACAAGCATATGGCTTATGGAGTGCTCTCCTTCCTTAAGGAGTGAATGTATGGTGTTTCCCTACTGTAAGGTTTGATCAATAAAGTGAAACATTTCTATCTATTTCGATCTTGTTATTCTTAGGTTTATTTATATTATCATATATTTTTGGGTTAGATATATAACAAAATCCATCCCTGCGTATGGATGCTCCTCGATGACAATGTGTTGTCAATCGATCCATTTGAATAATGAAGTAGAAAATGTAATCGATGACTAACCAGCATGTCTATCCATCAATTCGACACACCTCTGCATCCGTGGATCTTTAGGACCAACTACACCTAGTGTTACATGTTGAGGTTCCATCAATGGAGTTCTCTCTCTCTAAGGTAAAAGTGATTAAGAGCGATCCATAGCTAAAATTCTTCATCTTACTGCTCTTTACCTTTGTCAGCTACTCTTTCAGTGAAGAAATTATGACCTCACACCAGTTGAATAAAGTTGGCTCAAGACACTCAAGTGTATACTGCATGTATGATGTGTTCACCAGATGAAGTGTCACACTACCTACTAACTTTACGATAGTGAAAAGGATTTTTCTCAAAGGAAAATCATGAATACCTTTAGTGATTATATGTCTGTCTTTTCTGGGTTGTGTACCTAGCTGACAAAATTATCGAACATAGTCCCTCATTGATTCCACTCCACAGGAAGAACCTGAAAGAGAAATGGGGGCACCACGTCTTGACAATTGTTGGGTTGTGTTATATTCTTTCCACGACTAACCTACGTAGTGAACCGGGGGGTTAGAGGGGGGGCGGAGC